>JAOXNX010000011.1:4215253-4226253 GCA_028566075.1 Solidago caesia
TATTGTTTGGTTATTATGTATGTGTGCTAAATTAGGGTTTTTCAAAATTTCAATTTCTAGGGATCCGATATTTTTTTGTGATGGAAAATGGTGTGAGTAAAGTGGAAGAAGTGAAGTTCAAAGTAGGAAAAGATGGACCTATTAGCCCTGTCACAGGCATCCTCCACCAGTTGAGCGGCAACTCTAAAATAGTTGTGGGGGGTTAACTTTAGAAGCCCTGTCTTCGCTTCCACCGGTATTTTATAGGTTTATAGGTTTTGATTTTCTTTGACCTATTGTTTGTTGATGATGAATCTTGAATCTATACACTTATGTTAGAAAGAAAAAAGTTTAATGATAAAGATTATTTTGTTTCTGAAATTATATGATAAACAACTTATGATTTATTATGATTTGCAGCATAAATCAATTTGGATCTACTTATGATTTGTGTATAATAACTTTTATTAATCATGTTACAGTTTTTAAGTTTAACATGTGTTTGTATTTATGAAATCCGAAATTTGGAGGTGCATATGTGGTGTTTGAGCTTATGGAATCCGATCTACATCAAGTTATTAAAGCAAATGATGATTTAACACCAGAACATTATTAGTTTTTCCTTTATCAACTTCTTCGAGGATTGAAATACATACATACAGGTTATACATGCATTGCTCTATCTATTTGTTTCAAATGGCAGTTTTCCCTTTCCCTTTTAGGTGGGTTAATTTAGGTTGTGGTTGATCTCAAAGCGGTAGCGTCTCTGGTCAACAAAGTTGAAAACTGCATAAATTACATTTATAATGCATTAGCTTTGGATATGCCTTTTGGCTTCAATTATCTGCTAAGTTTTTATATTTGAGTTATCTTGGCAGATAGTAAAACAATTTTGCAACTGTTTTAGGCATGCGATTGTAGGAGCATATAAGGAGATTACCCTTCAGCCTATGAAGATTATTTATTTTGTTAATAAGATCAAATTTATAATAATTAAAGCTTTAATGGGCAGATGAAATTGACCAGTTCCATTTTGTATGTGAAAATGAGTTGAAATTTGAAGATAACTTATTTTATTTCAAGTAATTACTGAACTTTGTGCATTGAACCACATAGAAGAAGCCGATGTTCTTAGCACATGTAACATGATGGAGATATATGCTGTGGCACTCACCCAGCATCGTGGCTTTAAAGAAATCAATTATCCAGTTTAGTACTATACAAACATGGATTTCAATGTATAATATCAGAAATAATTAAATTTATACATTCCAAATGCAGGTTAGTGGCGTTTCCGTTTCATATATATGACAACATCTATTCATGTTGTATGAAAAAGATGCCACCAAGCACCTGTTTGAAGTATCTGCAGGGCTTCATTCCCTATTTCTTGGAGAAGTCAAATCCTTTCTCAAGTAAATCATGTTGTAAAAGTAAGACAAGGGGTTCCTGGGTTTGATAGAATCATAGAAAGATAGAATCAAGAAACTCAAGGTGTATGCGGAAAGAATTAGAGAGAGTGAAATTGATACATCAGTAGCAAAAATGGGTGGTGATATGACCAAGTAAAATCAGAAAGCTACACATGAGCTAAGTAAGGGTATAGTATACAGAGTTCATCGAAGGCCAGTAAAACTAACTCAATGTACCGGTCTATGACAAGGTAGGCAGACATGAATAAAGAAAATGCATCTGCTCTTAATATACGAGAGCCCACTGCAAGGATGACTAGAGACGGGCTGAAGCCTTGGGCACAACAAAAGGTTTACCTCCAATACACCTTTAACCAAAACAGGAAACCAAACAGGCTCTACAATCAAACTCTAAAAGCGGGTCATCAGATAACAAGTCCCATTTACGTATTAATGGATCGATTTGGGTTAGGACTTATCTCCAACGGGACAAAAGTCATGGTTGCTAAAGTAGTTGGCAGTTTTGTTCATCCAGCGGCTTCCGTGTAAACTTTTGAGCAAGGAGAAAGTGTACCACGTTACGTTGATGAGCTTGAAGGACATTTTCGACTTAAAAGTTAACATGTTCCATCCCTTTAATACTTCTATCATTTACTATATTTTGTTGTGTGAACCCGTTGCTGCTAACCAGTGAGAGTATAACTATTGCTTAAAAATTAGAGGTTGAATGTTCGGTTACAGGGTCAAAGTGTGCATTAGGCAGGTCTCTTTGGGTTGACCCACGAACACCTCTTTGTCATTTGTTAATTAATTTTTAGTGCCACCGTTATGATTAGACAGACAGTTTCTGCCTAAATTGTTGTGATAAGTGTTTTAGGGTGTTACTTGTGACTTTTATAAATTTAAGGTATATTAATATTAGTTCCACCGTCCCAAACCTTTTTGTGGAAATATATTAACCTTAGTTAATATACAACTTGACATGATAGAAGTTATTGGATTAACGATCGATTATAGTGACTCATCATTTAATAAGACGTATTGTATAAATTTCTTATTGTCGACCCATGTTTGCACACGGGTTCTGCACCTAGTTATAGGTATATCAAGTAGAGATGTTTAAAATAGTAAATAAGGGTGGGGGTATTTTAGGTAGATCAAATCATATTTTGAGAAACAGGGGAGGGGAGAAATGCTTTATATAGTATTATCGATAATGTTTACTCACTCCTAAATAGATCCTAATCAACTATGTCAACTCATCATAAATTATGTGTGCAATTCCAAATGCTTACTTGTCATGTTAAAAAGATATACAGGTTTTTTAATGTGTTATAATAAAAATGAAATGTTTTGAATTTCAAAAGATAAAATGTTAGAATGTTTAAATTTTTAAATTTAAGTATTTGAATGTTTAAACTTCTTATGTTGACCATATATAATGTAAAAAAAACAAAAACTTCTTATGTTAAGTTTAAATGTGTGTTGCTTTAATATTAACATACAAATATTCCAATCATCTTGATATGGAGATTTGATAAATGTATGAAATCATGATGTTTGATTGATATTCCAATCATCTTCTAAACATAAGCTAATATTATGGTTTTGTTAAGTTTTTTATACTCTCGGCCATAAAAAAAAGTATCAGGAACTTATTAAGTGATTGGACCTGAATACATAGCATAGATTAGATGAGAAGGTTGCATTAATGAATATTTAAAAAATGGGTGTTTTGACTTCTAATTTTTCAAAAAGGATTGTAAGTTTTTGTTGGGAAGACGTGAATATGGATACATACATTGATAATACAATAGCAACAACAATTCATTGGTAAAGATACATTTCTTACAAGGCATACAAACTTTGAAGAAAGTTGAAAAATATGTCAATATGCATTCACATATTAAAGTACAAAGTATAGACTTGAATGAGGTCGTTAAGCCCAAACCATTCATGTAAAAGTTGAAGAAAGTTGAAAAATACATTTCTTATATTTAAAATGTTACTTTAATTTATCTTTATTTGGGATCATATTTGCTTTGTTTTTTAAGTATAGAAATTTCATGTTATCAAAAGCATATTAAAGTTTTATAATTTATAATGTAATTTTGTCATGCATTAATTCTCTATAATTAACTGGTATACAAATTCAACTATCTTGTGAATATTATCCACCCGCAAAAAAAAAAAAAAAAAAAAACCAACAATTAAAAATAAAAAAAGTGAAAGACAACACCAAAACCACTATATTATAGATATGTTTAGGGCAAATTGTTTTAAAAGTACTCCAACTTATCCCGAAAAGCTTTATGGGGGTCCTAACAAAAAACGCGGTCTTTGTGGCCCAAAACTTGGCAAAACCACCTTTTTTGGGTCCAGGTGACCTTCTAACCCAGTTGCCGGTTACCAATTCATTTGAATTTCATTTCCTTTTTATTATTGCTTATGTGTATTATCCACCTCACTTAATATCCACCTCATTTAATATCCACCTCATATAATATTCCACATCATCCTTTATAAAATAAACTTTATGTGTATTATTGCTTATATATTCTCTTTGCCCCCATCAGAACACTCCAACATTCAACCCCACTCTGGTCCCCCTTTGTCTAACCCTAACCGACCAAAACCCTAAAACAAAAAAATAAAATAAAATTCCATTGAAGTTTGAAACTGGTATTTTCGGAGTGAAGATTACTTTATCGAGCATCCTTCTACTTGATTAAGGTATGTTCAAGTATTATTATTTGGAAATCTTGGGTTTTCTTGGTTGTTTCAGTGAAGTAGTAGTGGTTGCATGCATTTTTTTTTTATAAAATAAGCTTTCTCATTATTTAAATGTATTTAAATATATTTCATTATTTAAACATATTAGATATTATATATAATAAATTTTCATTTTTATACTCAGGATGTGTAATAGTGGGTTTGAGTTTGACGTGCACTTTGATGGTTCGTTTCAATATGAACCTCTGAGGTACGTTGATGATGTAGTCTTACCTATTTTTGTACCAATAATGGGATATGATGAATTAGTGGAATGGTTAGAAAAGCGTTGTGGAACATCTTTCACTGCCATTTACTTCCAACTTCCAGAAAAACCACTGGATGGTGGTTTGGTTAAAGTTGATAGCCAAAGAGTAGTTGATATGATGTTTGACATAGGATTTACGTATGGTAAACTGCACATTTACTTGGACCATTTTCTTGATGACCTAAGTCAATTTCTAGTTGTGCCTGCAAAACCTGATGATGGAGATGTGTTACATGAGGGAAATGATGAGAATGAAGTAAAACTAGGTGAAGAAAATGAAAACATAGGTGAAGAAAATGAAAACATAGGTCCAAGTCAAACACATGTAGGTGAGAATGAAGGAAATGTAGGTGAAAATGAGTCAAGTGATAGTGACTATGATCCATCATATGTTGAATCAAGTGATACTAATAGTGATGATGCTGCATCTGTTGAGTACCTATCTGAAGGGGAAGATGAATTAAGAGAGTTCAGGTTAAAATTAGCTGCAGCTAAGAAGAAACCTAAGTCTGCTAGGCAACCCAAACTAGGTGACCCAAAACCTAGTGTGATCACTTCCAATGCAGACATACCAGAGGTAGTGGCTGAGCATGAGGACTTTATGAAGGAGTTGATTGATAGGTTAAAAGTAACACATGAGGAGGATGAGGATCCATTTCAAAAGGTAGAGGGTATTGAAAAATGGCCAATTCATAATGTTGATATCCATTGGAGGCAGAAACATCCAGTAGTGGGTGAAAGGTTTGTTGACCATAAACAGTTCAGAGAAATGATGACATATTATGGGCTTGCAAATGGTTTCTCAATTTGGTTTGAGAAATCAACACAGAAGAAGTGTGTAGCTAGGTGTGGGCAGAGACCTCCAAACCTTACCCATCCTGAGTTAGGGAAACAAAGAAAGCAGCAAAGGTACCCTGCAACTTCAAAAGGTGATGAATCCAAATGTCCTTGGAGATGTTATGGGAGGAAAATGGAAAGTGAGGATTCTTTTCAAATCATGTCATTGAATGATGAACATGCTTGTGCTAGGAATTTTAGGTTTGGATCTTTGGTAAACTACAAGTGGATAGGGAAACAATTTGGTGATAGAATAAGGGCTAATCCTGAAATCAAGTTGGTTGCCATTGCTGATATGGTAATGAAAAAGTATAAGTGTATTGTATCTGGGAGTCAGTGTAGGATGGCAAAGAATTGGGCACTGAATGAGTATGAAAAGTCACTTGAAGAACACTATGGTTTGCTTAGATCCTATGCAGATGAGCTATTATCAACCAACCCAGGGTCAACTGTCAAGATTGCTGTTACTAGGGATCCAAATGATAAAGTTTATTTTGACAAAATGTATATCTGTTTTGGTGCACTTAAAAGTGGATGGTTATATGGTTGTAGAAGAATCATTGCTCTTGATGGTTGTTTCTTGAAAAAGCCAAATCAAGGTGAGCTTTTGAGTGCCATTGGCAGGGATGGTAATAACCATGTTTATCCAATAGCATGGGCTGTGGTGAGTGTTGAAAACAAGCAAAACTGGAAATGGTTCTTAGAGCTTTTGAGTGAAGATCTTGAGCTTGGAACAGGTGTTGGTATAACTCTTATGTCAGATCAACACAAAGTAAGTTATAATTCTCTATGCATCATTTATTGACTACCATATGTACTCTGATATTCACTAACTTGTTTTTTGTATAGGGTTTAATTGAAGCAGTTAAGGATGTGTTGCCTAACTCTGAGCACAGGCAGTGTGCTAGACATATATATGAAGGTTTCAGGAAGACATATTCTGGTGCATATTTGCAGGGACTTTTTTGGGCAGCATCAAAAGCATCCTATCCAGAACTGTTTGAAAGAGTAATGAGTAAGATTAGAGATGCAAACCCTCTTGCTCATAGGTACCTGGTTGACAAAGATCCTAAGACATGGTCTAGGGCTTTCTTTCAACTTAATAGAGGATGTGAGTCTGTGGAAAATGGGTTTAGTGAGTGCTTCAACTATGTAATTGTTAGGGTAAGGAACAAGCCTATAATTACAATGTTGGAAGCAATTAGGACCATTGTTTTGGAGAGGATGAACACAATCAGGAGATTAAGTGCAAAATGGAATACTGATATATGCCCTTCAATCATAAAAAGACTTGACTGGAGCAAAGATCAACAAAGGTACAAATTAATTAGGACCACTGTTAATATACATTGTAATTAGGCTCATTCATTGTATGTTAATTTTTGCAGGTACTGGAAGGCTTATCATTGTGGACAAGATGAATGGGAGGTTAGGCAAGGGAATGAAGCTTTCAAAGTGAATGAGTCCAAACATACTTGCAGTTGCAGAATGTGGGACCTCACAGGGCTGCCATGCCCTCATGCAACATCTGTTATATTTAAGATGTCAAAAAATGTGGAGGACTATGTTCCCAATTGGTTCAGAAAGGGTATGTACCAAGATACCTATAGTTTTTACTTGCATCCGGTAGGTGGAATGAGCACATGGAAAATGAATGACCTTGATAAGCCTCTACCACCCAAACCAAGGGTTATGCCAGGAAGACCAAGAAAGAAAAGAATAAGGGCACCACATGAGAGCAAAGTGCATACCCAGGGTAATTTCAAAAGGGTAACTAAACATGGTGTACAAATGACATGTCAAAGATGTCTAGAAAAAGGTCATAACAGGAAGGGGTGTACTAATGAACCTAAACAAAAACCACCTAAGGTTCAGCAGAAGATGGGCAGGCCAAGAAAAGACAAGGGTGAGAGTAGTCAAAGTCAAGCTGGACATCAGGGTGTGAGTAAAAGTCAACCATTACCAGGTGGTGTAGGTGGGAGTCAAAGTCAACCTGGACATGAGGGTGTGAGTAAAAGTCAACCTGGTAATGTAGGTGGGAGTCAGTGGACAAAGGTACAAGAGAAGTTGAATCAGGGTGCACCAAAAAGATTTTGGAGTAGAAAAAGTGTCTTTATTGACAAGTTTAGTCCAACTAAGAAGGATGATGTTGAAGGGGGTGACAATTTTGTGATTGGGTCTTGTAGTGGAACAAGCAAAACAGGGGTGGCATTGGGTGTTTCCAGTGTTGGGTTTAAGGATCCTAAATTCCTTGGCATGAAAGGTAACAACTTGTTATATTTTCACTTGTAATTGTTGGTAATTGTATATGTAGTTGTTGCATGACTTGAACTATTATTAATTTTTTAGGTCCAAGAAGACTACCACAGTGGTGGGGTGCTGGGGTATGTGTTGATCCAAAGAGTGGTGAAACTTTCATAGGTGGAGCTGATGGAGTGCCATGCCCAATTTGGCCACCTGGTCAACCATTACCAAGTGCATCTGAAATGGCCAAGCAAAATGTGATACCAGAGAGGAGGAGTCCAAGATTGGTGAATAAGAGAAGAAACCCAAGTGAAAGAATTGTGAAGAGGAAACTTGCAATGTCTTTTTCTGGTCCAGGATCCACCGAGGAAAATGCTTTGACATTAGAGTAGAAGGAAAACTGTGATGTAAACTTATGTGGTAAACTTAGGCCGAACTTATGTAGAAATCTTTTGTGGTTGTAAGTCTCTTTTGGTATGGTTAAGGCTTATGGTAAGTCTCTGCAGAATTGGTAAACTGGTGTAGAAATCTTTTGTGATGTAAGTCTCTTTTGGTACTAAGTCTCTGATGTAAGAATTGTTATGACATTTGATAATCATTAGCCCTACTTATGTGTCTGCAGAATGTTGTCTCTTATTATGTCTCATTTGGTAAACTTATTGTGTTTATTTGTAAGTGTAAAACATCAGTAAAACACATTGCACATCATATGTGCACAAAATACACTCAATTCAACCATCTGTTCAAAATACATACATTCAATTCACCATAATACATTCAATTCAACTAACTACCTACATTGATAACACACCTACCCCAAAAGACAATACAACTATAACACCTAACATCAACATAAAAACCCATTCATAAACCTGCAACTTTGCCTTGCTCATTTTCAAATCTTCCATCAATTTCGATTCTTCCATTCTTGATTCTTCCATTCTTGATACTTGAAGTTCTTCGGGCAACTCACGATTCAATTTCATACCTTCCAACTCAGAATGCAATTCAAAAAACATATCTTTGTAGTATTGGCTCGGTAGTTCCTCATCTATAAATCGGTACAACCTACACTTCTTTCTCTCATCCTAATAAGAATTGAAAACGCAGTAAGAAGAAATAATGATAAACCCAATGCCACATGAACAAGAAATACTTACAATTATTGGGCAACTAAGAAACCTTCTTCCAGGGTTCTTCCTGGTCCAAGAGGTGCGAGGATTAATCGGAATGCCACAATCACAGAGTTCACTACCATGGTTTCGGTTTTGCTTGGACAACGATCTTGGATTTGAAGATGAAGAAGACATTATGGATGATAAGGGGAGTTTGTGGGTTTTTTTTATTTAGGGGATTTGGGGTTTTTTGATTTAGGGTTCCGATTTTAGGGTTCTGATTTAGGGCTAATGGGTTTTATATATAACAAACATAATACACATGGATCCGACATGGCTTGCTTATGTGTCAAAAAATAATAACAACCGGGTCCAAGTCAGCAAAAGCCGGTTAGAAGGTCACCTGGACCCATAAAAGATGGTTTTGCCAAGTTTTGGGCCACAAAGGCCGCATTTTTTGTTAGGACCCCCATAAAGCTTTTCGGCCTAAGTTGGAGTACTTTTAAAACAATTAGCCCAAAAGAAAATAAGCTTGACCCAAACACCAAACAAAAAAAATCAACGGATGTTTATATGATTAAAAAAAAAACCCTTTCAAATGAACATGCAAACCCCACAAAACAATAAAGAAATAAAAAAAAAAAAGAAAAAAAAAAAGAGCTTGGTAAATGGAGTCACCGGCTCGTCTTCACTGATGACTTTCACCTGACCACTATAACCATTCACCGATATTCACTATCCCTTTTTATACTGAACCATTTCACCCACTGTTAACAATCCTCTAAATGGTCTAAGGGAGGAGGGAGTGTCTCACCACCCTCCCCACTATCTCCACTTTTCCTTATCTCTCTCCATCTTTTTTCTATTTACAAGGATTGCCTCCCTATCCCTCCCCACTTTCTCCAACGGTCACATAATGGCCAGAAAGGTGGTGACCAAAACCGATACCAACCTCCCCAAAACTCTCCCACCTTTGCGGTATTGGGTGGGCGGGGCAGTGTTCCCCGCGGTACCGGTACGGTCACCGGGGCACTCAGATCCCCCGAATTTATGCAATCTAACTAGTAATTCTGTGATTATTTTTGGACACTTCTTCCCTCGTGATCCCAAAGTATTTATCCATAGCGGTTTTGAACCCACATCTCTTCACAAACGTTCAAGATTTCAAGCCCCTTATCACTATACCACATGCACCTACTTACTATGATTTAGTTTCATCTCTAATTTAAAGATTTGGCCCACAATTTTTTTTTTTTTTTGTTTTCCCTTTTTGTATTTTTTTGATTTCCATATATTCGTGTTTAAGTTCATACCTATATTCATGCATGCATGGTTACTAACCCGTATATTTAGATAATCACAAACGTATAAAAGGTTAACCCAATCCAATATGTTTCACATGTTTTTCATTTTTAAATATATTTATATTTATTTTAACTTTTCCTTCTTTGACATAGTTGTATGTCAATGTTGTACTTATGTGCCTATGAATCGCAAAAAAATTGGTTTGTTTCGATTCACAAGAATTTTTTATTTATTGTTACTAATATCTTTTGATCAACAACCAAAGTTTTATCTTAGCTATATCTCGAGACAACTTAGTAACAATCATTTCATTACCATTAACTAGAAGTATACCCTTGCAATGCACGACAGCCAAATGTGTTTCAAATTGTTTAGCAAGAACATACGGCTAAACGTTCGAAGACTAGAAAGTTGATTTTTCATTTGAATTTTTTTTTTACATTTATAATTATAATAATGTATTAAATTTATGTTTTAATTAATTTTATATTATTTTGACTTATTGATTTTGCATTAAATTTGATTAGAGTATTAAATGTAAGGGTAAATAGTAAAATTTGTATACTTAAAAATTCAAATTTTAAGACAGTATAGATAAAGAGATTTGTATAAAAATTCTCATGTTCCACGACATTTGGGGTGCTTGGTAAGAAGGAATCATAAAGAATAAAAATGTAATATATAATGAAAATAGTAAGAAAGTGAATGAGTATTTAGAAAGAGAATAGATTGTATTGTTTGGTATAAACAAATAATGAACATAAGAGAAATACAAAAAAGTAAACAAAATTAATAAGAAAAAAGTGTAACATTCGTGATATTTGACCCGTTGACTATTTGTATTATTTGACTAACTTTATTAGTTAGTAATGTATTTTAAGGTATTTTGGAGGTCAAGTGTATTTATGTGATGTTTGGTTCAATTGTTTGGTCATGCGATGTAACATTTCGTATTTCTAATATACGTATATTCGTATATTACTGTTTAACAATACGTTTTATTTAAATTATTTTAAGTAAACGTACCATCGTCTCGAAACGCGTAACCGACTCGCGAATTTATTTTAT
>JAOXNX010000011.1:4280824-4293611 GCA_028566075.1 Solidago caesia
TGTTTCCCCTCACAAACATTCACAAACATCACCTAACTATATACTGTTAACATCATATAAGTTATCCCCATAATAAATATGATTTAAAATAATAATAATAATAATAATAATAATAATAATAATAAATATTTTATAAATTATATAAGTATTAATAAGAAACTTATAATAACAATACTAATAAATATTATTAATATAAATATTATTAATGTGTTGGTGGGAATTTATTAGGAGTTGGTGGACATTTAATAAGTGACGTCGTTGCGGAAGACCTTCGGAGACGACTTAGTCGTCGCAGAATACTAAAAAATAAAATAAAAAACCCGATAGATCCAGATCTGCATCTTCATTTTACATCAAAACCTATTTTCATCCCTAATAAACCCTCTCTGGCGATTTCACTTAAAATCACTCAATAAACCACCATTCCACCACCTATCTCCGGTTACAACCTCACAACCACCACTGTCGCTTCCCTCCCCCGTCGTCTGCCGCTGCAACCCACCACAGCAGCCACCATCACCGCAGCCCTCCTCCTCCGCCATCGTTTCTTAATATTTTTCTTGTAAGGTTTTTTAATATATTGGTATAAATATGTTATTTTCGTTATTGTTGTTATTAAATTTGTAATCTTTGTTGTTATTGTAGTTTTCCGGCCAACCACCGCCACTGCTTTCTTCCACCGGGGCTGTCCTCAACCACCACTGTAGGCATTCTTTCTCTCTTTCTTGTAAGTTTTTCTTTTATTGTGTATTAATAATATGTTTTATTTTATAGTGTATTTACATTGATGGCCCGGTTTAAAGTAGGGGTGAATTAGGCAAATATTGGAAGGTCGTCCAAGAAATCCATCATCGTAAGATCTGGGAACAAGATATCTCCACAGGCAATGAAATGGATCCTATACATGGCAACACCTTATCTAATAGTTGTCTGCTAACTTGGATGATTTGACACATACGAATTTGAGTAGAGGCGAAGCAATGAAACTTGATCGAGCTCCTTCCGAAGATGTTGATGATGTAGACGAAACATACGACACAGACGACGATGTAGATGATGAACGTGAACAACGCCTTAATTTTAGTGATGAATCAGATTGATCTTAACTTGTAATATGTAAAAACACATGATTTTAATTTATTATGTATATTGAGTTCTTTGTTTCTTTCATTGTATGTTTTTGTTTCAATTATGTATTTCCAATATACTTGTAGTCGGTGTCACATGGCGGGGATTGGGGTGGTGATCCCCCTGGTGGTGGTGGTTGGGTACCACCGTCTGGCTGCCAGGCGAGCGGTATGACGAATATAATTATATATTCTCTTTACTTGAATTTGATTGCTTGTTTTTTTAATTTGTTTACCTAACTTTGTAGGTGAAATAAAGGTTTGGGGTAAGACCCAAAACAAAGGGTTGAAGGCGACAATGGATTCTCACCTTAAGGGTACTAAGCTGGAGATCGTCTTTGAGGTAAATAATAAGGGAACATACACTGCCGTCGGTCCCAATTCTAACCACTTTAATACGATGGCCGGGACCATCGTATCAAGGATTCCCTACTATTACCCGTGTTGGAAAGACATACCGCCCGAGCATAAAAGCACCTTGTTCCTTGAGCTTGGGGTAAGCGTTTTTAATTCGGCGAAAGGCCGCTATATCAATGAACATCTTAACATCCCCATATATATATATATATATATATATATATATATATATTTAACATAACTATTATTGTGTTGTAACTATGTAGGAGAATATGATTCAGATGAGAAATGACCCGGATAAAGCCCATTTGACTGACTGTGAAATTGTAGAGTTGGCTCTAGGGAGTCGCCATGGCTGGACCCGTGGCATTGGCCAGAAGCTCCCGAAGTCTGTGTGTTCATCATCTTACTCTCAGTCTAGTCAGCAAACCTATACGCAAGAAGAAGTCGATGAGATGTTACAAAAGGTGAGGTCTGAGATTGCCCCAATCTACAAAGTCCTCAATAATTCTCGCATTATGGTTCCTCGTGAGGACAACGAGGACTCTACCATCGAGGAGGAGGAGGAGGAGGAGTGATGGATGTAGGTTGTGAAACGTTTAACTTTTCTAAACTACTAGTTATAAGTTGTTAAACATTTGGTTGTTGATCTTGCTAGTCTTTTGTTGATGGTGTTAGACATTGGAAAGACACTTTGGTACTAGTTTAGGTAGTAAGTTATGTACTCGTTTAGGTAGTAAGTTATGTACTCGTTTAAGTAGTAATCTACGTACTCGTTAGGTAGTTTATGTTTAATTTGGGCTTGTTGATGTCGTTGTTGTTATTGGTGATATAGTTGGTAGAATACAGATGACGGAAACAAGTTATGTTAGCAGAAAATTGTCCAGAACAAACTACGTGGAAAACTGAAATTACAGCAGAATGTTGTCCAATTTTTTACCCAATTTGCAACGACATAGCGACGACATGTCATCGCCAAAAGCTAATAAAATATAATTTTTTTTAGAAAATTCTTTTAAAAAACGATTTCGCGACGACATAAAATTACATTCTGTGACGTGTCGTCGTCGAATGTATTTCATTTTTCAAATTTGTTTTAATTTCATTTAATTTAATAAGTAAATCATTTGGCGACGTCGGCGTCGTCGCCGAAAGTTTATTAATTTCTTTTTGCTTTTTCCTTTTTGGCATGTGGGTCCCACTTTTGGTCGTCACAAATGTCGTCACGGAATAAATTAGGAAACGCAGCTTCGATGACCAAGGCCATCATCGCAAAATGTCGTCGCGAAAGGTATATGTAACACCCTACTTTAAAAAAATGTGAATTTTTAAAAAATTCAAACTTTAAAATAAAACTCCATTAACAATTTGCAGAAGCAACATTAATTATCCCAATTGATTCCTAACAGAATCAATTATGTCTCAAATGGTGTTACTAATCAAGCATCACAATTGTAATTAAAGGAAATCCATAAAATAACATAATAGAAGCCAAACGACATAATAAATAAGTTTACTAAATGAAATAGCAACAACTATGGGTAACTAGCATGGCATCTTCAATCATCATCAATGCTACCCATCCTCACGCTCGCTACTAGCTCCTTTAGTTCCTAGCCTGAAGGCACAACACATTTTCACAAACTCAAGTGTTAGCTTAAAAAGTTAAGTAAGATAACAAGTTATAACAAAATGGATTGCCAATTAAACACATTTAAATAAAAGCATCTCCTGCATATATGTATAGGCACAAACACATATTCAACAAGTACTACTCTAACAGGATGATTGAATCCTACAAAGTGCCTAGCAATCTTCAATTACCACTTTAACTCTTTAACTACTTAACTTCTCAATTACTCAAAGTTATGCCATAATTGATTAACAACTAGGTTTGTGTGTTGGCAGTCATAAGATCTCAAGGAACCTCACACCCGACCTGAGAGGTAAACCTTTCGGTGGTCCATCGGCGTCGTTATGGATAGGCATACCCAATCCACGAGTATCCGCATACTACTATAAAGGTTGATCACTCCCAACAGTATACTAAACTACTTAAGGAATCCCACCAGGAACAGTATACGTCGCCCTAGGATGGGCTACTCAACACAATTGATCCACACGACCAAATGTGGGTTAAGCTTAACACTTACTACTCGGTGCTCGAGACTTTACACATAAAACATGATACTCAATGCTACTTATTCTCATTAGGTCCCTTAACGTGCACGTGACATGACAACTTAATCATGTCTAGTGTACTATGTGTACAAGTCACAAATTATCATCAACAACTCATTCACAAACTACATTAAGTAACAATACAACAAACATGTTCATATCTACTTTAACATGCATAAACAATGCCCACAATAACCTCCCACATATACCCCATACCCAATATTAACATGAGATAGTTTACTCAATCATAAAATGAGGTTATTAAATAAATAGATATTTTGTTGTGTCCCTCGTGTATGAAAGTGAAGTTATCTTACCTTTAAGAGTTTCACATACCACAAATAAGAATAGTTTACCAAGCTTGTTATGTATTCTCGACCAGAGACGGTTAAACCCTCGATCACTAATAGCCGTAAAACAAAACAATATTGTTTCTCTCGTTCATCAAAAACATCAAGGAAGCCCACTTGCAAAACTATATTATTATTATTATTATTATTATTATTATTATTATTATTATTATTACAAGGTTAGATTAAATTAAATGAAAAATAATACTTCAATCACCAAAGATGGTGTTGACGCCCATGAAGTAATTAAAAACAAAACTCCATATTTTTCTTTTGCTGATCGACGGACCCAAGAAAACACCAAACACTTTTGCCCCCTTATTTATTTATTTATTTATATCGACTACAAATCTTGGAAAATAAACCACAACTTCTATTATTTTGAATTGAGGCTACACATACAACCAATCTTATAAGTGAAACAAAGCTATTTAATTTGGGTTCTTTGTAATTGGCGGCTAGGGTGAAACGCATATTGCTTTCTTTTCATTTTTGGGTTCGACTAGCGTGGAATAAGGCAACAATATATTTTGGTTTCTTTTTTGTGTTTTGACGGCAGATAGGAGATAGATTATATATATATTTCAGATTTAGGGTAATAGAATTTAGGGTCTTCTATATTTTGGGTTTTGTTAAACTAACACATAGACCCCCCGACATAATTAACAGCATGGCAACTTCATTTAACGTCATCTAATGACCTCTCACATTTAACCCGACAAAACAGGGGGTGCACATTAACCACATAAATGACACACTTTTATCTTCTTAATTGACACCCACATAGTATACATTATACACATAATTAACCACATAATAATTAACCACATTTAACTACACATAACGACTTAACGGGAAAAGTTAACGAAATAGAATAAAAAGATCGGGATGTTACAGTGCTCCTCAGAGAGACTAACCTTAGTCAAAAGTGAATCAAATGTATCACAATATACCTCCAATTCACCAGTTTGTGTTAAAGCTTTCAAGGCGCCCATTGCATCCTCCATTAATGTGGTGGAAAATCTCGCAACAATAGATCTCAAATAATCCGTCCACCGAATCTCTTCCATAGGCCTCTCACTGGATTTCATGTAGGCTAAGTGCCATTGTAGTGCACGTCCATCCATGTGTATAGCCGCATATCGCACCTTACTAGTCTCTAGTGTTGAGTCAATGTTAAAGAAATGATCACATTTATAAAGCCAGGCATCGACATCATCACCATTAAACCTTGGAAAATCGAGCTTAGTGAGTTTATTCGTGGTTGCTCTGTCTCCCTCATTACGAGCAATCACTTGATGTTGTTGCTGTTGTAACTCTGCAACTCGCCGAGCTAAATCATCCATTGCGGCTCTCATAGTAAGCATAGTTTCCATTGTTGAAGCGGTATCCTTCTGCGTTTGAGCTACTTCGCGTTGAATTCGATCATAATCTTGATTTCGTGTTTCTGGTGCCATTGATTTGAGTAGAAGAGGATCAATTTAACACCGGAAATCTAATCGAAATTGTGATCGGAATCAAAGGTGCTCCGGCGATCGGAGGCTCTGATACCAAAATGATTGGAGAAGAAATTGAGAGAATAAGAAGAAATATAATTTGGTCAAAATCTGTATTCTATTTCCCAAAACCAAGTAGTTATAAAAACGGTTTAACCGCCACTAACAACCTCTAACGAACATTCAAACATTTTCACTTCTAACTCTCTACTTTCAAACTTGACATTAATAGCTAAACTATTTATTCATGTATCATTTAACTTCAATTATCATATTCAAAACTTGATTTTTGCAATTAATTGATACCATTGGATAGAGACGACTAGGTAATTTGATCCCATTATAGTAACATTATAAACAAAATGGGTCTCATTTTTTATTTTATTTTTATTTTATAGATAGTAAATGTATACACCATTAAGCTCCACAAAAAAAACCCACAAGACCCAGTCAACTTTTAAACCCCGGTCTGTAGGTAAAAAAACCCCATGCCTCCATGTATGTAGATAAAATAAAATTGGGGTAAGTTGTGGGGTTATCAAACCCATCATAAGAGCGTCTGAAATGACGATTGGGTGGATGGCGTGAATAGCCTTTATTGTCAGGGTGGTGGTGGGACTGTTAGAAGATTGGGGTCGTTGTGGGGTTGTTCTGGTGTGGAAGGTTCAACGTTGGTGTGTCGATGTCAGGGTAAATTGGGGTGTTTGGAAATATTTTTAAATTTTTATTTGTTTTGGTTATTTTTGTTTTTTTTTTGGGTATTGAGGTACTGTGAAGTCTAGTTTTTGAAATTATTGTTACGAAAATGATGTGATGTTGATGTGACATCACCGATACCGTTACCATTACAATCACCCAATAATTGAAGATATCAAGAAACCCATTTGTCATGGGTTTGTTGATACGTGCATATTGCTATACATTTATACGTCCAGATGCATGTTGGGGTTCACTCTCATATCCATTAGTTAGTGGAGATGGTAGTTATAGTTAGTGGAAAGGGTTGTTAGTTTTTAATTATTAATTTCCTATTATTACTTCATCATGTTAATTAATATTAGTAGTGGTAGAATTAGTATTAGAGGATATCAAGGAGAATATCCTCCTCACTATCTGTAACCGTTAGTAGCAGTAGGACTTCCTTATTAAAAGGGAGGATCGTTGGTATGAAATTATGATGAAAATTATCTCTTAATTCACTACTTTCTCTTCTTCTTTTCGTACCCATTTTTACTTCTTTTACTCAAACCGATCGGACCACATCAATAACTTTTGGTGATGAGACTTTAAAAGCATACAAACCGTATTCGTCAAGTAGTATTCTATTCGTTAGCAACGGATCATGCTACAAAGCTTTCAAATTCATCTTTCAGCATATAAAAATCAACTTTGATACCGACAACAACGAACACAAGAAACCACAATGTAGCAATGAAGCAGGCACGACGTCGTCACAAATACAAAAGTGTGAAGTATCTATAAGTATTGACAAGAATGTTTAAGCAGAAGTTAAGACCTTCCTATATTAACCGTATATTAATCAAATTGTTCTCAAGTAATATAGGCCAAACATTTGACAACTAGCTCTAATGGTTGCAGTCTTCTAACAGGATGGTTGACAGTTAACCAAAGCCAACAACTGGGAAGGCACCACATAAACACGATCACAAGAGTAACGAAATTTAGTATACACGCATTTATTTTTAATTCTGCTCGAGCAGTGAAACATCCTCCTCATCACATCAAACTTGCAATGCAAAGAAAAAGCACAAAGTAAATCATGATTTTCAGAGTAATTGTCATATTGCACCTACAATTCCCAATCACCAGGAACACCAACTCCATATTCTCTCGTAACCACACAAAAAGGATAAAAATATTTTCAGAGTTTCAAGTTGTACACAATCATAAACGACAGGTATAGGATGTGCAAGAGATGGGTTGAAGAAGAAATCTGAGTTTCAAACATTAATCCGCTCCGGCTTGTATCAACCAATTCCTGTGAACATATACAAGAGGCAGGATAACTGAGTACAGGTTTGATGAAACCATAAGAATCAATCAACCCCATGAAACTAATAGAAACCAATTTAAAGCATCAATTTTATATAACTTGATCATAAAAAATAATATTTTTAAAATGGCAAACTCACACACCCAAAACTACACCTACATCCTTGTCCCAACTGGGACTCAATCCCTTGACGACTTGAGTTGATGTAAACTTCTAAGAATAGAAATGTTCAGTTCTGATTACATAAATCCATTTGCAAAAACATAAAGATTGATTTTTCCATACAATATTCGGTTCATCAGTAATGCCCACTTCACCTGAAGTGATATTAGGTGTTTAAACCTCATCAATAGCATGAATAATGGACTGACAGCGTGGAAGATAATAACTCATCAGATAAACAAAACAAACAACTACACTTATTTTTCAGATTCCTAAACCTCTAGACTATACCATTCTATTGTAAAATCCTCATATACCATAATGTCATAGATATAAGTATATAACCATCTATTTCTTATTTATCTTAACCCTAGCTTAACACTTCTGAATCTTGGCCCGTCACTTGGTCCGGCTAACGTATTACCTGCTGAACATATCATACACACAATCTAAACAGCCCGTGAGTGCCATGAATGTAAATTTCTAAGTCATATTTACACAAAGATAGCTGAAATATAGCTATTTCTAAGCATTCCTACTTTTCTCAAACAGTACCATGCATGTAAATGTCCTGATGAAACTGAAGGGTAAAAAAAATAATATGTAAAACAACGATTATTTTCTAATTGTTTCTCTTTTCTCAAACTTGAGTACCATGCAGGTAGATGTCATTAACAACTTGTAACATAAATTACAATACCATCTGCATTTCTAATCACTTCATATTAAGTTGGAACTCTAATCTGCATTTCTTATCTTACTACATTGAACAAACGTTAACTACACTCAAAATAAATAACATGATCCACTCAATCAAACATTTAAACACAAGAGAACAAATAATATAAATGCACTGGAACATCTTCATATATTAGAAGTCAATCAAACAATTTGGTAGTTATTTTATCTTTTAATTGTAAACTCACTAGACACATATACGTTTATCTACATACAAAAACGATAGCGTATTGCATTCAAACAAAGAGATCTTGTCCTCGCATTCTTGTTTACTTCATCAAAAATAATAGCATCTGATGCAAGATTAGTCAACTGAGTTACTTTACTTCCATTGTCACTAAGCTGCTCTGGTTTAGGTTCTAAAAGTTTCATTTGCTGTAATATTGTGGACGGATTTTTAATTTAGAAATACTTCTGTTTTTACTTGCATATTCCAGAAATGAATTAGGAAATACCCTATTAGTTTTATGCTTTTAGAACCAATATAAAATTCCGAATGAAAATGATATGAAAAAATGACATTATAAATATATGCTTAAAAAAACTAACAATAAATAGATAATTATATGATTGAGCAATTACTGCATGACAATGTAATAAAGGATACTACATGTCCACTACAAAACAAATGCAATTCATATCTTTTGTTGAAAAACTACCCGTCCCCTTCCCCACTACGAGGACATCCACTATCTGCAAGCCTTCGTATTCAGTAACACAATAGCAATCTCTTCCATACAGAACCCCTCTCCCGCTCCCCTCGCTTCCAATATAAGTATGTGAATTCCATATACATAAAATAATCATTCACTGCCCCCAGCCCCCACTTATCAAAGTTAGATACCCAAAATAAATATAATAATGGCTTTGAGACAATAGAACGTACAAACATACATGTTGGATAAGTGTGAGAAGAAAAGCCGGGAGTTTTCATTCCACCAATTTGCTGGGGAATAATTCATTGCTCCCATTCTTTTTAATCCATAACACTCAACCAAGCAGGCCGGAAGCGTTAGTAGAACATATTAGGGCAAAACACCAAAGTACTACATAGTATCTTTGAAACGCGTGTTGAGATGCATCAAGAATATCAATTAAGAGCTTACCTTTATGTAGATTCAAAAAGTACAAGAAATGCAATCAAGTAACACCCCATGAGGTGAAACGACCAAGTTAACTAACAAGTATCCATGTCATATATATGAAGCATGTTAAGCACCACATATTATATTTCCATTTTTCAACATAGTCACAAGTTACTAATTTTGAGTAACTACTAACTATATTTCCAAGTTCAGCTTTAACTATAATCCAAACATATGATACGATATCAATCCACAAACCAGCTTATTGTTTAACATATAGTAACAAACATCATTATCTTAAATGCATATTCATAAACCATAAATAAAAAGAAGTATACATTACCAGTTTAACGAGACGCGTTAAGCCCAAGAAGCATCTGACTCCCACTATTCGGAAGATACATAACATTTCCACTCCTAGCCAAAGTCGAAGATATCTCCCTCGACGCTTCAATCCTCCTAAGCTCAATCAACCCCATTCCAGCCGCTAAAGTAGCATCAGAGATCAACTTAGCAGACTCACTCTCACCCTCCGCCCTAATAATCGCCGCTCTCCTTTCCTGCTCTGCTTTCGCAACAACAAACTTAGACCTCTCAGCCTCCTGTTGAGCCACCTGCTTCTGCTCAACCGCCTTAGAAAACTCAGCACCATACGACAAATGTGTGATGGCAACATCATCAAGCACAATATTAAAATCCTTAGCCCTACGGACCAAACTATCTCTAACTAACGCAGAAACCCTTGGCCGCTCAGTTAAAAGCTGATCAGCATTAAACTGAGCAACAACCGCTTTCAAAACCTCGTTACCTATCGACGGAAGAACCTTCTCGTCGTACTCGAGTCCTAGGGTTTTGAATATGTTAGGCAGTTTGTTTACTTCAGGGCGGGACAACACACGCAATGTCAAATTAACCATTTGAAGATCCTTAGTACCGGAAATTGAGGAAAATGTGTGGGGCCTAGTACGGATATCAAATATATATGGCTTTTGAAGAACTGGAATTAAGAAATGAGTACCTTCGCCGACTGTTTCGTCGATAACACCGCGAAAACGGTCGAAGAGGACGGCGCGTTGGCCGCCGTCGACGGTGTAAAGAGATGAGTTGAGGAAAGTGGCTGACGCGCCGAGGAGTACGGCGGTGCGTGCTACATTTGTTAGAAAGCTAACTGCTTCTTTTCTGCCAGCCATTTTTAGTTAAGATTGTGGAATCACGAAATTGGGGAAGACAAAGGGTTTTAGAAGAAACCCTGATCGAGTGATTTCTAACCGTATAAGTTGGCCGGGTATGGGCCGTCAATATAGAAATACTTATTTATTTATATGTATACTCAAGGTTATGCCGAGTCTGCCGAGTACCTAAAATAGGCTCCTGACTTTTCATCTTGCTGAACGGAATCCGATTCACGAGTTCTACAATCTTGATACGGATAAAATGATGATGAAGCATGAATTTATCAACTAATATTATGTTTAATTTTCGAGATTTGAAGTATTATGTTACTGTTTTTTAATTTTCATATCTAGAGTTACAATTACATATGATATTGCTTTACAAGTTTTAAATCTACATGCAATTTCAAAATCGATCTCAAAAAACAACTTGTCAAAAGTATATTGAGTTATCACTCTAAAAAAAAGAAACACGAGGTTCATAACCGTATAATTTGTTTCTTCTAAATTTTAAGAAATAGGTGGAAGTCGATATGTATTTTAAAATCTTAATTATTGGATCAAAATAAGATGAAAGTCCAATATTAAATCCCCAGAACTCACCTTCCGGTACAAATGCATTGGTATATATTGAAATTATACATTGTTCATTTCATCTTTTTTCTTTCGGTCCACATTTTATTGGATACACATTAGTTTATTACTTTGTATGCATTTATTTTTAAGTATAACATTTCTCAATTTAAATTCACACTTAAACCTATTTTCTTTAAAAGTTAACGATCTCAAAAACGGTTAACGTATAAATCGAATGATTTACAATATTGGAATGAATGTTTTTTCCTTTTTCCATAGTGTGATGACTCTATGCTTTTGAATATTTTTATGGGTTTATATGAATTGTATATGACTAGGAGAATTACCCGCGTGATGCGACGGCTTTTAATTTTGAAGACACTTTTATATTGGCGTTGATTAACTTTAATATAAACTCAATCATCTTAGATAAAGTTTGATAAATAGTCAAAATAAAAACTCTTACCATAATCCTAGTATTGTAATTGCTTTCATATTTATGATGGTTGCATTTTATTCCAAATTTTTCTATGAGCAATGTGGGATAAACTCACCATTTAACATTGATAAAAACGTGAAAGTTATATTGTTACACATTGGTTCTAAGAAATTTTGTAACACCTATCTAATGTCTATATATATTCTTAGTTTTTAATTTTTAAAACACATTATAAATATTTTATAAAGTAGTATAAAAGAATAGATATAACAGTTGTCTGTTTTTAAATTTCACATTTAAACTTCAAATCACAAGTGATTTACATTATTATCACATGTGATCAATAGTACTATCACATTGTGATTGTTGGGATAAATTTTCTTGTTAATTGAACATCACATAAAATTTATTGGTTTTAAACTCCACATTTTGTATTAAAATCACATGCAATGTTACCTTACGAATTTAAACGTTGTCCAAAAATGAAAAAACTAAAAGGCGTCAAATTTTTTTAATTTTGTCTTGTGTGTTTAGAAGAATTTTACATCAAATAAAATTTCTGTTTTTTAATTTTCATATCTAGAGTTACAATTACATATGGTTTTACTTTACAAGTTTTAAATCTACATGCGATTTCAAAATTGATCTCAAAAAATAACTTGTCAAAAGTATATTGAGTGATCACTCTAAAAAAAAAGGGAAACATGAGGTTCACAACCGTATAATTTGTTTCTTCTAAATTTTAAGAAATAGGTGGAAGTTGATATGTATTTTAAAATCTTAATTATTGGATCAAAATAAGATGAAAGTCCCAGATTAAATCCCCAGAACTCAACTTTATTATTGAACTAAAAATGAACTCAACTTTCTTTTGTTATTATTAGAATTAAATGAATATTTCTCACTATCTTTACTCTTATAAAAAAAATTCTAGCCCCCCTATTTTTGAAAATGTTGAAAAAAAAAAGAGATGCAAATGTACGACATTACCTTTCATTATTTTATTTTGCGAGTCATCTTTCTTATAATTTACCAACCCCCACCCCTCCAATTTATTTATTATCACTCTCTCTCTCACAAACACACACAC
>JAOXNX010000011.1:4330457-4377105 GCA_028566075.1 Solidago caesia
ATGACTTAATTCTTTGCGGAAATAGATCTTCCCGATGCAGAGATGGTAAGAGTTTGCTTGCTTTTTGCACCCGAAACATTTATCCTCATATTGGGCATTCAAAGCATGGCATTTTTGCTTGCTTTTTGATATATCTGAAGCTTAATAATGGCATTTTTGATATATCTAAAACTTAATAATGGCATTTTTGATATTTGAATTTTTAGTTGGTTATATATGATATTTTAGAGATTACAATGGCATATATAAAAATTTTCCTTTTTTTATTCATGCTCGCCATCCCCTTATTTTAAACCTAAAATGGCAAAACAAAATAATTTCGTATTTAACTACGGAGTACGGACTCCGTGCTACTGAATTCGATTTTAGGGTGGTGATGGTGGGCGTGGGGGTTTTATAGTAATAAAGATTTTAGGGCGGCAATATACAAAGATCCTGTAAATCGATTGGAGGGGTATACAATCATCATCATCTTCTTCTTCTATCTTCTCTGCATAATCTTATCATCAACTTATATAGGTATACATACAATAGAATTTCAAATCCCCTTTACCCTTTTTCATTTCATTTATTTTTTTTAAATGTAAATAATTAAAGTAAATGATTATTTGAATGATCCTGATTCTGTATTTTCTTGTGAATGTTAATGTTGTTTGTGTCATGTGTTATTATAGTTTTATTATTGTCCCTTTTGATTCCAGTAATGTGTGTTTGACTATGTTTACAGCTTTCGTGTTTTGCCTGTAATTAGGTTTTGGTTGTTAAACTATAATAAGAAGACGGTCGTTATGCATATGAAACACTGATTGGCACACATACAAGTAACCCGTTATAATGCTTTAGAATAATGTAGTGTTCTCCATTGTTTTCTAGATCAGAGCGAGGGCCTGTGATCTTAGGATTCGATGTGGTAGAAAGTAGTCGTGCTTTGTTGTCTCGGATTGATTAGCAGACAACAAGAAGTTTCCTTGTCGTCTTGTTGGGGTCTTTTTTTAGAAGGGATGGATAATGTTTTCCATGTAACTTTTGTTTTAGGTATTTATAATATTTCTTATTTTGTTTATTTTATTAGTGATAAAAGCTCAAAAATTAGGCTGGACATTGAGTTTTAGATAGTAGTGTGCATGCTCAGATCCATTAGGTAGTCGTTAGCGGTTAAAGCCAAAATATTATTGTAATTTTTTAAATGCTTGAAGTCAAATAAGGTGATAGAACAGTCTTTCTGTAGCTAGTTTCTGCTTCTATAGTTCTATTGAATTGAAAAATTAAGCTAATTAGCTGGCAATGGAAACAGATGTAGCCAATGGTAGATTTGGTCATCTCCAAAGTTAATTCGAGGATCTGAATGATTAAATACATATTTTTTAGGGCAAGTTGCAATAACTAGCAATACACTTTCACATCGTTTCTAATTTTTTCACTACACTTTAACATCGTTGTTAAACCATCTAGATTTCTGAAACTGTTATGCAACCTATTCAACTTTGAAGATCGTTATTTGTTACAGAAACCATCTACTTTGTAAAGCCATTTTAAAAGCATTTAACTTCTGAAAACCATCATAAAGCCTGACAATTATGTAATGCAATAAAGCTTCTTAGCTGGCATCGCCCATGTTTAAGGTTTTCTCTATAGTGACTCTTGTTGAATTGGCTACAGGTGTGGTTTATACTGTTTGAATACTTGAATTTGGTTAGTTAGATAATACTAGAAATGTTGGAACCCCTAACGATGAAGAATTGCAAGATGTAGGAAACGCGTACATTGAGGTCTGGCAAAAGGTGACGGACATCCTACAAAAATATAAATGGTTAAATACTAGATTAGGTATCCACACACCTTTTTTTGTTTTTTGTTTTTTTTTTGTATTAGGTTTTATTTTTCTTTCCTAAATCTTCAAGATTAGGTCACAAGTTTTTTCCTTTGATTATTTGTATGTTTATGAAGCAGGTGTTACAGAAAATGGCGAAACCAAAGCTGAAGCAACCTCCAAACATCTGTACAAGTGACCCTGATATGGAGGAGTTTGTACAAGATGGTTGGGTTGTTGTCAAAAAACAAAAAGTTACAATCTTGATCCCACCTTTACCTTTGACTGAACAATGCATGATACCTAGCCCGAAAAGAATTCCATCACACCTTGTAACCACCAAAGAAGTTGATCATACTATTGCAGCTCCACAGCCCAACCCACCCCTTCCTGTAGAGAAAACTATATCGTTAGCCACTAAGAAACCTGTCAGAACATTTTCCAACCCTCCAGAGTTGAAACCTCGGGTTACAGCAGGAAACCATAATACTTATGAATTCAAACGTTCTAAAAGAGCTGGGATTTGCAGGGCACAAGAAGCAAGGAAACATTGTGGAAGTTTGCTCAGTGGACACATGCTGGTGAATTCAAATATGAGGGCTTTGAATCTTGAGAGAAAGCTTAAGAAAGCAGGTGGGCTGAACAATTGGCTGGTGTCTCTGGGACTTGGCCAATTTGTGAAGATTTTTAGGGCCAAACGTATTGGCAAGGTGCAGATGGTGAATCTGACCATGAAAGAGCTGAAAGATATGGGTGCAAATGCAGTAGGGCCTAGGAGAAAGCTGATGCATGCCATCGATTGTCTCTGGTAGACTGGATGTGCAAATCTATGACAAGAATAGGGGTACCAGTACCACTAAGAAGACATGTTGTTACCTATAGTGTTGTATGGACTATCACTAATCTTGATATGTCAAGTGAAGAAAGTAACTTGTGTATAAACAAGCTTTTTTTTATTATTTTTTATCACTTAACTCGTGTACTGCCCTTTGGATCAGTTGACTGATCCAGTGCGGTTCTCTAACCTTGTTACCAGTGTAAGTAAAACACATTTGAATAGTTTTCTACTTTTCTAGACGTCTCAAATGACTTCTGTCCTGATCGGTGTGAGCATGTATTGTGATGGGTCGACATGGCTGGCACAGAAGTTTAGTTCTTGTAAAGCATATTTGCGTATGTCTGGGACAATTTGCACTAGTTACCCGTTTTATTGATCTGGTTCGCGAGATGTTCCTGGTAAGTAGTTGCACGCTTCTTTAAAGTTATAGTCAAACACTGCAACTTTATGGGGCTTGAAGAAGTATACAATATTTCCCCCACAAGAATTGCAGTCATCTTGATATGTTACCACCAATGCTCAATGCAAGTTTCCCTTTCTATGACCGAAATTTGGTCATAAATTGGTTAGGCACTCTCCCACCATGGCAAATATAGTAGTGACTCATCATGGACCAAATTATTTTGCATTAGGAGGTCAAGTCACATCAGATTTGGTCAATCAGGTAAATACTGAACTATTTTAGCCAAACATTTATATGGAAACAAGAAAGTGAAAACTGGTTAGTAGATTTGCTATGCTCTTTGACTTTGAGTGTTATCTTATTTTACAAGAGTAATGATCATGAGGTATGACATGTAAACAATCACTGGTTAACATTTGTGCAATAAATCTATTTGAGCAAAAAAAATATTATTTCAGTTGTCCCAAAAGAACGCATACAAACATCAAAGTGATCAAACATTCTAGTGACACGTCCTTGATCTATATTTCATCGCGGAATAACTTATTAAACAAATGATACAGTGAGCACAAACAAGCTTATTAGTAGATATTAGTCATAATCATCTCCCATGGAAGATGAAAGAAAGTGAGTGGTGACGCTATGGGTATGTTTGGAGATTTTAAGCGCTTTTGTGAGTGTGAGCTTGAGCATAATTATAGTAATTAGTTAAAAGGGAGAATAAAAGACCTCATCAAATAATGGAATCAGAAGATGGGAAAAGAAGAAAGCATTGGTCTATGGGAGGTGCCAATTAGAGAGGCATCTTGATCAACAAAAGGGGCAAAGAAAAAGTTGAAAGAATGCCAATGACAATATTCCATTGTTCAAATAAACAAATTAGTAATTGAGAAGAAAGTAGTAACCAATATGGTGGAGCACTATGAGTGAACATTGATTTGCCATTCATTGTTTGCCTGTACGTGCTACTTTTGCTTAATCATTAAGGGCATCTTAATTTCAAGATTGATATCATTTTGTGTACGTACGTGTTTTCAATCTTTTTCAGGTGTGGAACATGTTGCACCCTATATAGAACCTAGCTCGTATCCCAAACTTTTATACTACGTCGGCACCATGTCTTGAACCTACATGCCGCACGTGTACTTGTATATATATACATATAGCGTGTGAGACGTAAGGAGATTTTTTGAGGCAATTAATGATATCTTGAGAGATCGATGAAGTGAGTATGATATCATATATATTAAATTAGATTAGGTTTTTATTCCTTGACAAATAACGTATATTAGCAACATGTAAAGTCTCACCAGAAATCAAGTGAAAGTCTCAAGTCTTTTTCCTTGGGAAGGTAGTGTGACTAAGACTTAACACACACATCATTTTCCATTCATCTAATAATGTAAGTTGTTGTCACTAGAACAAATACCATCAAGCGTGATACAAGTTGGTATTAACAATTCAATTTGTAATACTTTTTGTTAGGAATAATATATATGCTTTAGTTCATAAAAAGTTACATTTGACATCAACTTTGTTTTCTTGACTCACTTCTTTTGGCATTTTCCTTTCTTTATGCTCCATTAGCCCATTAGGTGATTTTTTTATTTTATAGTCAAAATAAACACTCTCGACACTAATTCTCGTTTATGAATGGTATATATGAAATTCTTCCTTTATAATTAACATACTTGTATTTAACTGCTTGAGTTTATGTACTTCTCTCTGTGTTAATATAAAGACATAATATTGGACTGGGAAGATAATCATTCGAAAGATATAGAGAGTTTTATCAATTATAGCTAACCCGGGGATAGATCATTGAGTTGCTCAATACTAAGCTAGGTAGGGGGTGTCTTCTGATGACTTGAAGAACCCGAGAGGGCCTCAGGACTCGTGCCAACGACAATGTTAAAAGTAGAGTTTTGGCTTATACCCGCAATTTTCTAACTCAATGTACCATCATGACAACCTATGATCCGGGTTTCCACTTGCCGGTCTCACGAACTTGGATGATGTAAGTCGCATAAACTAAAGATAAAGGATGTAGGCGGCCCCAGATTTGAATCTGAGACTTATGTCTTAGGCTTGTGTCTTCGACACTAAATTATAATCTGATTGTTAAAGTCATTTTGCTATGACAGCCTTAAACAAAAGAATGTATTTAGTATGACAATAGTTACAAGGTATGCATAAAATATATTTTGACTTCATAATTGAAAGATACAAATATTGTTTTGAATACATTCTCCCAAAGGCCAAATTGACAAGATTTGGACCTACCATTTTTGTCTAGTGGACCGAATAGGGACATATCGTTATTGATATTGACCCTCAAATAATTGTCACTTAATTAGTTAGTTAAAAAGCAAAAGAAATTTTAATATGTTACGTAATATAACAAAAGAATAATAAATAATTGCATGTTCAACGTATATATAAAATAATAAAAGAACTAAAAGATTTATGGATCATAAATTAGTTTGGCCATTATCAATGTACTGACTTATATGATGGTTTATTTTATAAATCCACGAAAGTCGGCTATAATATATGTTAGGGTTTTAGGTCCAACAACACATAAGAATAACAAATCTTGCACCACAATAAACAAAGATAATGAAAAGTAAATTGAAAAATGGATTTTACGTGCCCAATCGGGGTGATTGGTTTACTTCACGACCAAACTAAAAAAATTTCTTTCTATTAATTTCATGATTCCAACTCACGGATTACAATGTATAGTGGTTAATGGAGATATTTTAGTAACGGTTAATTTGGATAGTTGATGAAAAGACTACATGAGTATCATTGTGACACCACTTGATCATGTTTCAATATCAAAGTCATCAATTCGAGAAGAAACTCAATATTTTCGAGAAAACAAGATTCGAACCCAGACTTTATGGTACCGGTGAGCCTTATTCTACCACTAAGATGCCACTTTATCTAAAACCGGGGACAAATGTGCTTCTTTTAATTGATATATTTTAAAGGGTTTTTCTAATATGTGCTCTAATGGCACACATAAGGGTGCATTTAATATATCTCGAAAATTGAAAAAGGTAATAAGATTCTTCTTAAAAAATGCATTTCTCAATTCCTAAGAAGAATCTTGTTACCTTTTTTAATTTCCGATAAGAATCTTATTACCTTTTTCAATTTTCAAGACGCATTAAATGCACCCTTATATGTGCCATTCAGAAAAACCCTATTTTAAATATAATATAATATAATAATAATAATATACACGGTTAACATTTTATCAATTAAAGGTCACGTTGTTTTTTATGCGTTATTTCAGTCAACTGTATTTTCTTTTCCATCTTTTGAAAATATTGGAAGAAACGTAAAGTTTGTAGACAAATTAATATGTTGTTTTCCTAAAGACGTTTGAAAATGACATCTTTCCAAACATATGAAAAGATTTTTTTTGAAGGAAAAAACAAACATATGTATTACCCCTCCATTTTATTTATTATACTCCGTACTTCTTCTTTTTTTATATTTTTATTTAAGATTCCATTTGCGACATTTGGCATGTCCAAGACTTGAAAAGGTACCAACTTAAGTGTTATTTGTTTATTATGTGAGCCGGCATGAAAAACTAGTCTTAAAAGTATTTTTTTGAAAAAATAAATGATTTATAACACTATATAGAAAACTTATGATAAATCAAACACACAATTAAATAAGTCAAAACCTAATCATAGTTGACCAAATAAATTAGCATTTCAAAACAAAAAAAAAAACTACTGGAATATACGACCAACAGATAACAAAAAGAGCAAAATTCTCAATTGTAATTTACTTAGACTAAGGGGAATGGGGCTTTATGGAGGAGAAGGACTTGTTATGTAGCGTCAAATCACACCTCAAGAAGTGGGACAATTTAGATGGATTGAGTGGCTTGTGACATGTGGCAAGAAAATTATTAATTTAATTTATTTTAAGACACTAAAAGACAAAATGTAGTACAACCAATTAAACCTTTTTATCCTTCACATGATATGGTGTCAAAAAAGTGAAATGTATATTGTTGAAATATCAGCGACTAGGGATGGGCATGGGACCGTTCCGGTCGCGGTACCGATGGTACCGGTCCTGAAAATCTTAAAATCTTGGTACCGGTACCGGTACCATATGAACCGGTACCGAACCGGGACGGGACCGGGACATCGGTACCAAATCCCGAGTAGTCCCAAATTAAAACCAAAAATATCTTAATAAAAATTTCAAGATGTAGATCAATTTTAAAATAAGCAGCACTACCCCATATTAATATTAACTGCAATAAATAAGACTAAGTATTACACAACCTCAATCAACTTGATACCACATAAACTATACTATATTACTATCCCAATGTTCTGCCTAAATAACTAAATTTTGGGTTGACCCAATTTGGTTTGATCGACAAGCTTAGGGCTTGTTTGTTTTTCCCTGAAAACTCTGAATAGCCTCTGACCTCGGATTCGGTCAGAGGTTTGCAGATTTAAAGTCGTTTGTTTTTCCCTCAGATCCAGAGGCTCTAACATCTGAACAACATCAAACTCGCTAAGATGAAAACCAACCTCTTTTTCATCTCTGATTGTTAATAACCAACAACAGCTGAGAAGAAATCGAGACCACTGTTGTGTTGCAAAGACAAAGACGACCACACCACATCGCCGGAGACAACTACACCTCTGTCGCCGGAGACAACCACACCACCGTCGCCGGAGAAGGGAGATTGGAAGAAAGAAAAAACCACATAAATAACAATAGATGCGAGGAAGAGCAAGAGTTTTTGTTTGGGTTGATTGTGATTTTCCAATTGCCCACCGTAATTCGATGGTGGATGGGTTGGGAGGGTGGGTGGCTATGTATGGTATGAAATGATGATGATGATGTTTTGTCTGGTTTTGTGTGGCTATGTAGGGTGGGTGGATATTTTACCTTTATATAAATGATGATGATGATTTTTATTTTACCTTTTCTATCAATTTTGTAATATTATTAAGAAAAGAAAAATGATAGATGCTCACGTATAAAATGACGAAATCTATTATTTATAAGTATTCAGATGTTTAAAGGTATTCAGACGTTTTAAAAAAAACAAACAAATAGAATTCAGACATTTGAACCAACTCTTAATATTCAGAAGTGGTATTCAGATTCAGACACAAACCTCTTACTAAAAACAAACATGCCCTTAGCTTCTAGTTCCTACTGACACCCTAAATACTTAACAAGATCTGAACTTACCACCTCAGTGTTCATATACAAATTACGAGCCGAACAGCAAAAAGAACAACACTTCAAGTGCAAAACCATTATTATCATCAATCCTAATCCACAACCACCTTATCACTAAGAAGTCAAACATGTGAATCTCACATCCTATTAAATTCATAGTCAAAGACAATGTTTCCAACTTTCCATGTACTTCATCAGATCTACAGGACAGGAAAAGTTCACCAAAAGGAGCCTTCTTACCAGCACTATACTCTAACTACAATCTAAGAAAAAAAAGACTTCAACTTAGCAGCATAACGCACTCCAACCTATCATACTCCCCAACTTCCATGAATTCGATTTAGTTATAACATAACCGAATACACTCCTTTCAGTGCATCATACACCAAGCTACTTGTTAATCCCTGATGACAGACCTCATTCTCCAAACCGAATACCGACTGTTTGGCACTACTTATTTAAGTGCTTAAATTTAAAACTAAATAATCTCTTATAAATAAGCAGGTTCGTACATGCTTATTTTTTTAAGCAAATAAGCACTTCAAAAAAACAATCTCAAACACCGCAGCATCAATATCTATAATGACCTAAAATCACTAAACACGTACACCGAGAGAGATCCTTGTTCAGGATACCCGGAGAAAGTTGAGCCATTAGCTCTAACGTACATGGTCTAACCGTTATACTCATGACTATTCCCTAGACTTTTTCCCTGGCCATCCAATATGTTTAACCCAAGGACCTACAGGAAGTCTTACCACCAAGCCACCTTAGAGATAGTTTATAATCTAAACTGTTTATATATTATAAATAATAAATAACCATTTCTACTAAAAATTCACTATTTCTACTAAACCTATTTTTGAAAAATGATCAAAAATACAGCAGAAATATAAAGAAAATAATACCTGTTCCAAATCATTAGATACGGCAGGAAACTGATCCAAAATATATTTCACAACATCAACTGGATCATCACTCTGAATCATCACCTCATCATCTTCTTCCGATTCCCTATCTGATTCAGAAACCCTAGTTTTCGACCTCCGGCGACTACTTCTATCTCTATCTCTATCTCTATCTCTATGTTTCTTCTTTTTCTTTCTACTCTTCTCTTTCTCTCTCCTTGAGCTCCGTCGTTCGCTGCTCCGACTCCGGCGATGTTTCCGTCTGCTGCTTTTGTGGCGTTTTGAAGATGATACGTCGTCGTTTTCGGAAGATGAAATTTCAAAAGAAGATGATGATGGAGATGAGAGTGAATCATCTGAGTATCCTCTTTTCTTTTTCTTCTGCTTTGTTTTATTCGAACTTTCTCCCATTTTTTTTTCTTGTTATTGGCTAGTCTGGTTTTCCGGTTGAGAAATCGACGATGGTCTACTGTGGCGGAGGGATGTATACGTTATTTTTTGCATAAAATTGCTTTCGCCTCCTTCAAGATATATGCATTTGTAAAATACACACCAACTTTACTCTAAAGTGCGGATTTTTTAATGTTTGAAGTTTGAACATCCATAATGGCGAAATGTTTCGGATTTTGTCATTATTACATCCATAATGGCGAAATGTTTCGGATTTTGTCATTATTACATCCAGCGGCGGAGCTAGTAGCCGGGCTACGGTTGTGTTAAATCTATATGGTTTAAATTTTTGATATATTTTCAATAGATGTTACGGGTTAAATATATGTGGGAGACCGGTCAATATAACTAGCTTTAACTTTTAAAATATTTTCAAAATTTGATATGAACTTTCTATTCCAGTACATGAACAAATAATATACGTATCATCATATACATATTGCTATAAACTTGAGCTTTAACTTTTATAGAAGGTGCTTTTAATATCTTACCTTCGTCATACTACATTTATGATTGAATTAAATACCGACTCAGACGCGGATCTAGGAATATACGATATGGGGGGCAAAAAAAAAATTGGCTTAAAAATACGAGAGCATAATGAACTTAAATCATGATAATATACATAAATATGATATATCTACATTAAAAAAATTTGGAATTTGCATGCTAGATCCGCCCATGAGTAGCATTGTTGTTGAATATTTTAGATATTAAAAAAAGTTCACTATAAGTTTCTCTTTAATTCAAGGGTTTAGTATTTCAGAATCTAAATAACTTTACATGATTTGTCATATTATGTATCGAACTTCAATCATGTGCATTGTATGTAATGAACTTTCAAATTATAGTTATTGTATGTATCCGACTAATCAAAAACTTACAAACTGACAACATGGCATTGGACGTGGCAGCTTATATGGTTGCCACGTATACCCGGATACATACAATAACCGGGATTTGAAAGTTCATCATACACAGATTTGAAGTTCGATACACACTATGACAAATTGTGTAAAGTTGTTTGTATTTTGAAGTACTAAGCCCTTAATTCAATTATAGATAGGGTTAAATTGGGATATTATGAAAAAATGACATATTTGTAAAGAACAAAAGTAAGGAATCAAGTAAATTAATATACTTCTAAATGGAATGTCATAAAATTATATGACAAGTATTATTATTTTTTTTTCTTTCTTTTCCTTGCTAATTGACTTCTTAAAAACTTTTGTAAAGATCAGTAAGTTTTTATTCGGTTCTCATTAAAAAGCTCTTACAATCTTTTAAGTTTGATCATCAAGTTATCTAACTATCATACAAGTCTATTTGTATACAAGTCTATTTTTACAAGTTTAATATATCTCAGTTTTGCCGTTCAAAAATTAAAAAAAAAATAATCATGCAAGTCTATTTTTACATGTGAAATTAAGTTATAGGCACATGTACATATGTCACACATGTGTAGATTCAATATCCATTGATTATCAAGTTATGACTACCACACTACCTTCAAGGCTTTAAGTAACGACTTTGATGGTAGCACTTTTTTGGTAACCGCATGTTGGTTGTATGGATCATAGATATCGTTTGTCATTTCCTTGATTGCCATTGTATATATATTAGCTATATAGGGATTTTGTGAAGGGTTGGCATCTTCTTCATGACATCGAAGAGTAATTATCACTTGGTATAATTTGGTTTCAAACACTATCCAAGTTGTGTTACTTAAATGTTTTTCTAAGGTTTATTGTCATGTTTCCATTGCTAAAGTGTCGATCTAAAAAAGAGTAGAACGATGTAACAGACATTGTCTTTGCTGCATTGGAAGTCATTCGGCAAGGCATCTAAGTAAAACTAATAAACATATCTTATCTTACTTATTATTATACTTATAAGTGAGAATATGCAAGTCCTACGTGATACTCACTGAGCTTATCCACGTTAACATAAGATAAGAATACAAAGCATGCCACTTACATGAATGATCAAACACATATCACAATTCAAATTTTCAAATTTGTTTCTAACAAGTTGTATAATCAAGTATAGCAACAAGAATTACTAAAATTAAGGCATCGAATAATGTTTAGAAACCATGTGAATTTAATGTGATTATCAAATCAAATCTTTATTTTGTGAAACAAATTTAAAAAAAAAGAATAATTTTAAGAACTGATTGCATTTTTATGACTTTGATATGTTGTGAAGAATACAAAAATATTTTTAATGTGACTATCAAATCAAATCTTTATAGTCATGCTTTACTTTAATCCAAACTTTGGCATTTGAGCAAGGCTGCAAGGTGCATATCGTTTAACCATGCTAGATTTGTTTAGAGTTAGTGGAGAATCTATATAATATTATTAAGAATTTGTGAATACTTTGATATAATAGATTTTATCATGTATCTTCATTCATATTATTTTGATCAAACGGAACGAGATATAATCATATTTCATTTATGTTTTTATTTTTTAAAAATGTCGTGTCGTTAGTCAATAAAAACAATGATAAAAGATTAAAAGGTTCTTATAATTTTAATTTGAATCGTGCATCGTAAGGGTTCTAAAATCTAACCTAGTTATGTTATAAATAACGATGAGTATAGTTTTGTTTAGGGCTGTCAATACTCGACTCAACCCGAAACCTGACCTGAAACCGACCTGAAAAAATAGGTTAGGGTTGTGAAATCTCGACCCGTCAACCCGCCAACCCACTAACCTGATTTTTTTTTTTTTGGGTTCGGGTGACCCTTTGGGTTAACAGGTCGACCCGCCAACCCAAAAATATTTTAAGTTTATATAATATTTTTTAACAGGTTGACCCACCAACCTGCCAATCCACGACTCATTTGACCTGAAATCAACTCATCAACCCGTCAAACCATATGACTTGTTTGACCTGAAATCAACTCGTCGACCCGCCAACCCACCAACCCATTTGACCCGCCAACCCGAAACTCGACCCGCCAACCTGATTTTTTTTCAGGTTGGTGGGTTGGGTTCGAGTTGACAGGTTGTGGGTCAGGGTTAAAATTTCTGACCTGAAATTTTTAATAGGTCGGGTTAGGGTCAGAAATTTTTGACCCATCAACTCGCCAACCCGAACCCATTGACAGCCCTAGTTTTGTTACATCAGTTTTATAAATTGTTGCGGGCTAGAAGTTAAGCATTTTTTCTCTGATGGGCCAAGATTGACAACCCATTGGCTCTTTTTTCTTTTTTTATTTCCTTCTCTGGACTCTGATGGGTCTTTTTATGGTCCCATTTTTTTTTTTCAAATTGGATTTGGAGGTTTGGTTTTATTTTGAGCACCTACAAGATCTTGATTTTTAAATCTTATGAGTTTATAGTTTATGATTCAATCAACGAAAATGATATAAATCTTTGTATGATTTTGGAAAGCACAGAATCTACATAAATCTCGATCCAGATTATATAAATTTTATTTAGATTCGATTTTGTTTAGTTTGAAATAATTAATTAAAAAATCATCAATGAACTAACCCTATATATAAAAATGTACGTTAGAGGTGTTCAAAAATTTGATTTATGGTTTTTTTGGTTTCCTCGATTCCATTTCTTAGATTTAACAATTTTGGAAACTTAATCCGAAAAACAAATCAAACCATATTAATTGAAAATAAACCAAACCAAATATGGTGATGTGGTTTTGGTTTGAATTCAATTTAAATAAAGCCAAACCATTTTCAAATTATGTAGATTTTTTTATCGTAAAATTCTTTCCAACACTTTTAGCAAATGAAAATTTCAATATGAATTTACCATCAAAAATGTACTAAATGAAAATAAATACAATATATTATAAACTTTAATACTTATTTAATATTAAAAGTTATTAATTTAATAGGTGTATGTTAATATCTATATAAATATATAAGGAAAATGCTAACTGCAGCCCTTACGGCTGCACTTAACGTGCATAAAAAAGTTATACTTTCCATATCAAAAGCCCACCCCCTGAATTTTATGATAAGTGTACAACTATTTAATGCACCTTATATACAGCCCTTAGGACTTTGTTTAGCAAAACCCTAAATATAAAACTGAATTCAGCTTTCAATTTGGGTTGGTTTCAAAATCAACAATTAATAAATCAAATCATAAACCAAATTGTGAAATCTATTTGGTCCCAAACCAAACAAAAAAAAAATCAATTTAAAATTTTTACTTCAACTTGGTTTGATTTTCGGTTTTTTCAACTTGAATCCATATATTAAACGCCCATACATCATGCTAATTACTAATGACTTATAAGAGTAAAGTTTATCAAGTTTAATACTCTAATAGTTAAATACCTTGAAATCTAAACTTTTAATAAAATATTAAAATTTAGCAATTTTTATGGGAAGACAACTAAAAATAAATCTACATAAATCCCACACATATCTATAAAGTATCCATCATGGTATTTAAACCCACAACCTATAGTTGGCAAATTATTAGACATATCACATGAACCAAAGTTCAAGGGTTGAATTTAGCAACTTTAATCCATATTTTGTATTACTATATAAACATGTATAGATATGTCATATGCTTAGTATTTTATATGAATTACAGAACACGTAAACGGATTAGAACATGTAAGTCGGATCTTTCAATCATTATCTCAATCCGATCTTATAATTTTGATTTACACTAATTGCATGATACTGGCATTTTGTGATTCGGTTATTCCCATTTTGATTGACACTAATTGCATGATACTCGGGAAGCAAGCACAATGGGCGACATGGGTGGGGTTGTAAACGAGCCGAGCCGAGCCCGAGCTTGGCAATGCTCGAGCTCGAGCTCGTTCAAATTTTAGGAACTCGATCTCATTCAAAATTTAGGAGCTCAAGCTCGTTTGAATCTTATTATTTAATCTCAAGCTCGGCTCGTGATATATTAAAAAAGCTCGAGCTCGACTCAAGATCTGTTGGTTTGTCAAAAAAAAACTAAAAGAGTTCGAGCTTGGCTCGAGCTCGAGCTAGGTAAGTGATTAAAACTAAACTCGATTGTCAGAAGTTCGTGAAAAAAGCTCGTTAGTCATATATTATTATATTATATATGAAAGTTTATTTAGGCTTGCGAAGTCGCGAGCTTAATCGAGTTATGTATTCGAAGTTCGAGCTCGGGCTCGATTAGTAAATAAGTCAATAGTTAAGCTCGAATTCGACTCGAGCTCGTTTAGGCTCAGCTCGAAACGAGTTTTTTACTAATCGAATTCAAATAGTTCGCGAGCATTCTTGACTCGTTTACACCCATTGTCCATTGACATGGGCATTGGGCCATATTATTGTTGGGCTTGGTGGGTTCATGAACTTGATCATTGGATTTAAACAAAGTTAATGACCCACTGATTCATAAATTACGGTTCGTCTCATAATGAGTTTAGAACCTTAAACACATTTATTCAAGATCTTGTGCTGAAATTTGAAACTGTGATCATTATATCCTACAATGATCATAAACAGATCAATTCATAGAAACCAATCCAAGTAAGGTTAATCATCGATCACTAGAGCCTAAACGCTTCGATTGTTGCGGTTGGACCCCCGTTAACAATCTCTCCCTTCTATATACAAATTGGTTCAATTTATAAGTATCGGCTCTCTGAATCGTTAATTAAAATCCTCTTACAAAATTTACGCAAGTGTTTAGAAGCACGTCGGTCGCTACGTATTCCATCCTAGCTATTTTTTTAGTCCAATGCTTTTGACTATTATGCCTTTTTGTAGCTTCTTGATCATGATAAGATGGTATAGTGTATACATTCTTTTGCAAAAGATCAACGAAAGAATAAAATGAATTTGTTGAGGTGTGGGTGTACTCGATGCTTTGCAATGTTATACATGATAGGTTGGTGGGTACGTCACAATATATGATTTGAATTTGATTTGATACGAATATGAATATATTCTTGTTGCGGGCTTAAAATAGGATCATACAAGTTTCTTTCCGCCATATTATGGCATTGTTTGGCCCAAATATATTCTTAGTCCAATCAAAAAAACTCTTGGATTTTATATCTTTATTTATTTTCCACATCGTTAAAGTAGACAAAGTAAAACATATATATTTTTATAAATTAATCAAATCAATCCCTTTCTCAAAAATGTTAATATTATGTTATACGTTTCTTTTCTGTTTATTTTTGTCATAGGATTTTTACGATGGCAAAATCATGTGATATGTGTTTAAACTTACGTCATTTTCATGCAATTTAGTTAAGGTATTAAATTGTAGTAAAGTATGAGAAAGCTAACTTGGAACAAATTTGTATGTCTTATAGTAGAAGAGATATGGTAGAGATTTGGGTTAGAAGGTAGAGAGAAGTGAGGAACAATGAGAATTGTTTTACAAGTCTTCTTTCGTATGTGTGTCTTCGGATATACAATAACGATAAGGATACCTCCATTATTGTCTCTTCCATTGAGAGTGAGAGTTGTAAGGTTATTCAAGAGTGATGAGAGTAACGTCCATTACTATAATCCCGAGTTTTGTGATGATTTTAGTGGTACTGGCCTAGGCTCATTAAGTCAAACTAAGTATATCTAGGGCTGTTAATGGGTTTGAGTTTAAGTTGGCGAGTTCGGGTTGATGGGTCGAAAATCTCTGACTCTAACCCGACCCACTAAAGGTTTCAGGTCAAAAATTTCAACCTTGACCCACAACTTGTCAACTCGAACCCAACCCACTAACTTGAAAAAAATCGGGTTGGCGGTTCGAGTTTCGGGTTGGCAGGTCAAATGGGCTGGTGGGTTGATTTCAGATCAAACAGATCATATTGGTTATGGATTGGTTGGTTGGAGGGTTAGTGGGTTGATTTCAGGTCAAATGGGCCGTGGGTTGGCGGGTCAAATGGGTTGGTGGGTCGAACTATTAAAAAAAATTATATAAACTTAAAATATTTTCGGGTTGACGGGTCGACCTGTTAACCCAAATGATCAACCCGAACCCAACCCGAAAAAAATCAAGTTAGTGGGATGACGGGTTGGCGGGTCAAGATTTCATAACCCTGACCCCTTTTTTTTTATCGGTTTCAGGTCGGGTTTCGAGTTTGGTCGAGTATTGACAGCCCTAAGTATATCGTTGTGTTGTTTTTTTTCTTTCTAATCACATCTCCGTTGGTTATTATTGTGTTGAATTATTCTTGATGGATCCGAACAACTTTATTGTGCACAATTCTTTATATTTTGGTTTCATTTTATATTTTCTCAGGAAATGCATGAAGGCAAATGAAATCACAATAGTAACATATAGAGAAGATAAACGGAGTGATTCTATTTATGGTTCTTCTTTGATTGATCAATTTTTCACGCTGATGGGGATCATCGTATAATAATTGGCTTGACTTGTGATTAAAAAAATAAAAACTCTCACATTAGAGTGGGCATGAAGGAAGTCCTCTGTGAATTACCTCCGACGTGAAAATAAGTATAATGTACGAAGGGTAATTCGTAAGTAAATGAATATGAGAGTGAAAAGTGAATGAGAGGGAATGGATTTAACCAGCTAATGTGATCCCATATTATAAGCAAACGTCTTGAAGGAGAAGTTAGGGTTAGGGTTGCATCCCTAACATCTCGATGTCTTATATCCGAGATAGAGTCGAATTGTGTTACCATTTATAAGGTATTTTAATATGATAGAGATATGATCAAATTCCCTTGTTATCGAAAGGCAGGGATACGGATAAATCCCATCTTTATCGAAAGGGGTGTATTCACGTATTATCTCCATAATTAGATTAAGTCACGAAGGCGAGACTTCTTATATTGGTTGGTGAATTCCCCTAAGGTAGCCTTCGTGCAGTGGAGACAAAGGCTTTACGCCAAGGTACCTTTGTGTGATCGAATTATCGGGATGAACAATAATCATCATTTTTCATATTTGTAGGTGGGGGTTTTATAAATCATCTTTTTCTTCTTCCTTTTTTTTTTAACGGCAAATCTATTTTACTTTCAAACTACCTCAAATATTCCTAAACTACCTTTTGTCAGAGAATAAACTTTGGACTTTACCCCAAGAAACAAGAGCCTCTATCAATTGTGTTAATCACACATTGGCTTATAAATCATCTTTTAAGTTGCCTTGCAACGAGCCAAAGAAAATGGTATAAAATTATAAATGGTTAAGAACAAAATAATAATTTGCTACATATATGATAGAAAACAAAAAGTAACCAACTTTTACACAGAAACACAGACGTATTAATAAGTAGTTTCGCTTTGTTTGTTTAGTGATAAATTTTCATTAACACATGACGAGTCGACCATGTGTTAGGCATCTTCAAGAAACTATAGTATGACAAAATATTGTACTTTTATCTATTTATGAAAAAGGTTTATTTCAATACATAACGTTATCTTTATTGTCTTATTACATGAAAAGTTCACAACTTTTTTGAACCATTTTTTTTAGATTAATTTTTTTTTTGATAAATATGACTAATTTATAGGCCTGTAAACGAACAAACGAATATGAACGGGACCTTGTTCATGTTCGTTCGTTTAACTTAACGAACGGTTCACGAACGGATAAACGAACCTAAAGTTGTGTTTATGTTCGTTCATTAAGAATATTGGTTTGTTCATGTTCGTTCGTTTGTATTCATAAACGAATGTTCACGAACATAAACGAACACACACAAACAAACGAACACAAAGGAGCGAACACGAACGCATACTAATGAGCAAACATATGATTATAAGTATTAGAATTCAAATTCAATATTACAAAATAAACAAAATTAAGAAATCAAATATGGGACTTACTAATTGAGGAATCAAAAGAAAGGAGGTTGGTGGAACTTGGGAGGCGGGTGGCAGGTGGGATGAAAACTTTCGAAAATTATTATATCTTAAAGTTTGAATTAAAGAAGTATTTATATTTATATTTTTTCTAAAGCATATATGATTATGTATTAATTAATATAAATTGTATATCTATACATATATATTATATTTACATATAAACGAATGAATGTTCACGAACATAAACGAACGAACGTTCACGAATATATTATCGAACGTTCAAGAACATAAATGAACAAATTAAACGAGAGTTATGTTCATGTTCATTCGTTTAACTAAACGAACGGATTTTTGTGTTCATGTTCATTCATTTAACTATAACGAACGAACACGAACGAACTTCCCTTAGATATAGAAAAGGGGATTTGTTTTTTTAGGATATAATAAATTATTTTAGGAAGAAGTGAGAAAGGGATATGATTGGTGGTGGTATTTTATGGAATATGAAATGAGAAATAAGTGATGTGGCGCTGACGTGTTAGTGAGAAAAAGGTGAGAAAGATGTAAAGGTTGGGTAACCAATGACTTTATTTGTTTAAAAATATTTTACGTTCCTTAAATAATAAATTTATGTAAAAATGTTACCTTTTCTTTTGAAATTTCTCCTTAACTTTTTTAATTTATTATCATACTAGTTTTATGCCCGGTCCGATGGACAGTTAGTTTCAAAAAACATAGCTTATAACTTTCGTTTCAATCTGTGGTGTTGTTATGACAAATTATAAAAATATTTTACAATAAAATTATTTATAATGAATATAACAATTATATAATATTAAGCGATAAAAATTTTTTAAGAAGTTTTGATTTAATTAAAGATATATTCAATATAAAAGATAACAAGATAAAAATGTAATAGAGTATAGATTATAACATATTGATGTTAAAAATAGGTAAATAAGTGATGTAATTATAGAGGAGAGAGAGACGGGAAAAAAAGCCACCCGAACCTTCTCCAATATCTTGTTTTAATATATATTGAGATATTTTTAACCAAACAATCCATAAAATGATAATTGTTCATTCAATCATCATATTAAGTTCATTAATTCGTTTATTCCATTCCAACATCATCACATTCGATGCATCCAAATATAATTAAATCCCATCAATCAGGACCAAAGAGACATTTTGAAAAAGTAGGTTATATATATATATTCTCTCTTGTTTGTAAATATTCAATAAAAGAAGAAACATTATATGGTAGGTATGTTTATCTTATTGTACTATTCTTTTCTTTAATCATTAGATTTTAGACCCGTGTATACATATATACTAGTATTAATATCTGTACGATGTAGACTCTATGTATTATAAACATTAAGTTTTCTCACATATATAATTGACATTAAAGGCTTCATATAAAGATTTAAATACATTAAAATAATGGAGATAGAGTTCATATATCCTCAAATTGAGAAGCTTTGTTGATAAAATAAATATATTAGAAAGCTTTGTTAGATGTCTAATAATTTTCAAATATTATTTTTTTTGTGATATTGAGAAAAGCTTTAATAGAATTGGTGTTAAATTTATAAGAGTTATAATAATATAGTTTGTAATGTTTATTATTTAGTTACAGGAAGTATAACGTTTTTTGGTATATTAATACCGAACAATATTAAAAATTAAAAATGAGATATATAATAAAATTTAAATCCAACAAAAATATTTAATAAACTAGAATGCATAATAAATAAAATTTATACTTATAAATGAATAATATATGTCGTTGTAAGATTTTTCTAGATTAAGATTTAGATGGTAATAATGAATATAATAAGATTTATAAAATTTTTAATTGTATTAAGTATCTATATCTATGTATTAATTAATTAAATTTTTTTATTATGTATGGGATCTAAAATAAATAAATTTTGAATATAGATTTAAACGGATACGTGTTGTTCAAATAAAGTGTCACTTGTCGATCATATAATGTTTCAATCTTGTTTTATTATATTGGTAGATATTTACCAATATACTAAAACAAAATTGAAACATTATATGATTGACACGTCACGTATTACTTGAACGACAAGTGTTCTTTTTGTATATCTAATTAAATCAGATCAAAATTTTAATTTGTACCTACCTCATACTTATTAAATATTATATATATATATATATACCATGTATCCACATACTATATATTATATTAAAAAAATAATATTTATATTATTCTAAATTTTTATTCTGTTTTCATAATCTTTATCTTTGTATATACTAAAAGACAACTGACCTAAACACTTATTAACCAATCAAAAAGCTCAATTTCATCAAATTAGTATTTGCTTATGTTATAATTAATAATTAAAAATAAAAATTATGAACCCACACAAAAATTATTATATATATCTTTTAGTATATATAAAGATTAGTTTATATAATTACAAGATATATCTTTTATAAAATATCTAGAAACATATATTATTGTTATTTTTATTATTATTTCCACATATTGTATCGATTGTTTGTGAAAAAAAAAACGATAATAATCCTAATTAATTGGATTATTACGATGAGAAATCAAAATTTTTGAACTTGATTATTTTATTCATATAATAATACTAACCAATTTATTCTTGAATTTTATATAAGTAGACCATCCGATTATAAAAATAGAATAAGCTCACTATGTGATTAATAAGCAATAAGAAGATAATCCTTACAAATATTAGTTTTTTAAGATATTTTTTTTCATTATATTTTATAAAAATTAGGATTATTTATATGCAGTTAATTAATTAAATAATGAAGCTAAATAAATATTTACTAATTTACTAAAACATGATTGAAGGGTTCTTGAAACAATATATGGTGCTTTATTTGAATACATGCCATTCTAATCAATATTAAATAATCATATTTTTTAGATAACAAAAACAATAAAAAAAATTATTATTTAATATATAGATATAGATAATTTATATAATTTAAACTCTTATATTAAAAATATTATTATCTTTATCATTGCCATATATATATATATATATATATATATATATATTCCATCATTTTTCCTATATTTAGTTTTCATAAAAAGTAATTAAATTTTATTAAAAAAATATGAATAAGGGTTATGTAGTAGAAAAAGTATTAGATTAAGAATTTATAAACAAATCCGAACAAACTACAACTTAGTCATCTAGAATTTTAATTGTAATGATACAATACAAAATAACTATTAGCTATCTAATTATTTTTTCTTTTCTTCATACAATAATTAATCGTATAATATATAGTCAATCCATGTCATAATTTATAATTAAAGAAAAAATATGAATCCATGCAAAAATTATTATTATATATAGTTAATTAAAAAACAAATCTAATTTAAAAAATTAAATAAATCTATTATACAAATCTTTACCTGAATTAAAGGCTACGAACCATCTTAAATCCATCATACAAATCTTTTACCTCAGCTAAAGGATAGGAACCCTCTTAAATTAATAACATATCTTTATATTTCATTATCAAATAAAATCAAAATTTTAAACAATTTTATATTTAATCTTATCTTGAATTATATATCGTAAACATCCGTATATTTGACTCGGGTCTAAATCTAATATCTACCAATATACTAAAATAGGATTGAAGCATCTTTTGTTCGACATGTGACGTTTTATTTGAGTGACACGTGTCCCTTTAAATTTATATTAGCATAAATAACTAAAATTTTTAATTAATTAATATGTAGATTTAGATATTTAATATAATTAAAACTCCTATATTAAAAACTATATTATATTCATTGTTATCATATTTATCTATTTTCATCACCAATTATATTTTTGATAGTAATTTATATTTTACAACATATAGTGATTCGTATATGTGCTCTAATACATAAGAGATGTTAAATTAATTAATAAATAATATATTTCTGTTTTCAGCTTACAATTCAATATTACTTATTATTTAATTAATCATTCATTAACTAATCTAATTAAACGTGGTTAAAAATATTAAAACGACACGAACCATGTTTCATTATTATGACTTTAGATTAGGTGATACCATTACCAATATCGAAAGTAATATTAGATTTTGACCAACACTTTTATGATACATATAATTTGCTATAGGCTAGACCAAATACATGTAATGGAACATGTCTGGAGAAAGAATGAGGCAAGTAGAGTTGAAGACCTTGACAAACTAGGACCAAAGTGGGAAGGCCCGTACAAGGTTAAGGAGGCAAACAGGGATGGATCATATATCCTAACCGAGCTAGATGGGTACCTAGTACCCTAAACATGGAATGCCATAAATTTAAAAAAGTGTTATGTCTAAAAGCATTATGATGTATCATGACTACTTGGTCAATATTCTATCATGTTTTTAATGAAATGCATTCCTTTCAAACCATTTCATTAAGTATAATCTTAATTAAAATTCCCGGTGACAAGCCGGCAAAATGGTGTCGGGAGAAAATGCTAGCTAAGTTCCCTACCTAAAAATATCATTACATAATAAGCAAATTTATCATAAGTAGTAAATGGATTATCTTTCTCATTAATTGGATGAAAAAATAGGCACTTCTTATAGGGAGGTGATAAATGTGATGAAAGGGTATATATAAGGATTAACACCTTTACCCTTAGCAAAGACTTAAGAATTTTTTCACTCTATCGAAGGGTCAACATTTCACCCTCACCAAAAACTTAGAAATTTACATCATTTCACTCATTGGGTGAAAGAGATAAGCACTTCTCATCTGTAAGTGAAACTCGTGAGTATATACACAGGGTTAACTAAGCATGTCACATAAAAATAATTCAAAATATATAACATAATTCCATGGCAACATTCACATAATTCCATTCCATGGCAACATTCACATAGTAAAGTTCATAAATCATGGACTACAAGCCAAGACAAAAAAAAGAAGCTAATAAACCGCACAAAGACATGAATGACAAAGTCCCAAATATGGATGAATGACAAAGTCACAAATCATAGATGCCAAGAGATAAAGATACAAGCATGAAATAAACTAAGTCTCTAGAGGTGCAGTAATGAGGAACAATATGTCCTCTATGGAGGCATCTGGATCCCTAACAATGGCATCCAGGATAGGAAAAGACTTCTCTTCAAAAACAACACTCGCATCCCTTAGTCGTTGAACGTCTGAGGTATCATAAAATGGAAGTTAGCTAGCACTAATGGAAGGATGGATCTCTGAAAATCTCATGCGAGCCGCATGCCTCCCCACATCTCTAGCAGCCTTATTAAAGGCACCAAGAACACCCATTACATCTCGATGGGAAAGAACAAGCTTAAACAAATGGGGAAAAGCTAAGAGGGCCTCCCTCCTCGACTCAACACCCTTCTGAACAGCAAGCTCTAGCTTTTTGACCCGAGTTCTCTCGTCATTAAGCTCCCTGTCAACTCAAGTAACCTGAGGATCCCTTTCATCCAACTTAGACTTGAGCAACCGGACCTCATCTTCCAAACGTTGCTTCTCCTCCTTCTCTTTATCAACTTCTAACAAAGCCTTAGAGATATCCTCACGTATCATTCCCATCTCTGCCCCTAGACTTTCAGCGTTCTGTGTCAATGTGCCAACCTGTGCAAGAAGACTCTCCCGCATATTGTAGAATGGCCAAACTGAACTCTACCAGAAAAAAACCGGGTCGGGTTTGAATCAAGTATATTGCCACACCACTTTTATCTATTTAATAACAATGAATCGATTAAACTCCTATAGTTATTAAAATGTTAATTAAAGTAGTTTATGGTTGCTAACAACACTCACAATACTAATACTTTAATCCAAATGCAATTAATTTTTAGATAGTAACAAGTACTACTATAATTGTACAGCTTATTGACAATGACTAATAAGTTACTCTGAATCAAAATGAAGAGTTATACGTGTGGGTAACCCAAGAAAATGAAGAAAATTAATTATGTGGATTTTTACAGCAAAATAGATAGTTCTTAATTACTCACGTGAATGTCAACACAGCAAATAAACTAATTATCAATTTTGCAGTCATTATGTGGATTTATAATTCATGAGTAATACACGTCCTCATCATCATGTGTTACATAAATAATTAAATATAGCTTAGGAATTGTTCATGTTGTGTATATAGTATTACTACGATAATTATAGTTTTAGTATTTATATAGATTTAAAACCCGTATGATCATAGTTATATTTATTGTAAAATAAATAATGTAAGTTAAATAGGATAAATCAATTTTAATACTTTAATATTTTGTTATTAACTTTTTTATTACATATTTATAATTATAGATATATTTAAATTGTGTTATCAAAATTTTCTAACTTTCAACATGTTTTGTGTGTGAAATTTTTATATAGTATTAAAAAAAAAATAGCTTTATCGATATCTTCTTATTTCTAATTGAAATATTAATTTTAGGATAATAAAACTTGTGAGACAATGATAAGTTTTACGCTCATTCCTACCTTCAATTTGATGTGATTCCTATGTATCTCGTTTGGCCGGAGGTCCTTATGGAAGCAGTCTATGTACCTTTGGGTAGAGGCAAAACTGTCTACATCTCACCTCCCCTATACCCCGTGCAGGGATTGGGTACGGTTGTTGTTGTTGTTGTCCTATGTATCTCAAAAATTTAAGGATATGCTAAATTAGTTTGTTTGTTTAATTTAATAGTTTAATATCTAATATAAAATAAGCCTATCCCAATTATCAAGATAAAATTTTGATGTAAGCAAAGTCAATTTACAGAAATAAAGCCTTGTGATTGGAAAATAAGTCACCAATTTAGTATATATAAAGATTTTATTAAAGTCAAAATAGCTATATTATTGGTTAATTGTTTAATTATATTAATAGGATTACAATAGCATTATTCAATTAATTAGTATAGGATTACAATATCCAATCTATTACGGGGTAATACTTTATAATAAATCTATAGATTTTATTTATTTTATAATACATATATATAAATATAAATAAGATAACTTTAAAAATTACATATATTAATAAGTAAAAATTACATATATTACTTATTTTAAAGATGAGGAAACTATTCAAAATTTATGTATATCTTTTTAATTAATATAAAGATAAAAAAAAACTTAAAAAAACACATATCACCTAAATAAATGTAGATAGATAGATAACACTTATTAAAATATTAAACTGGCTCATGGTTGCTAGGATAACACATATATTACCAAAACTTTAATCCAAACTAGGAAGTTCCCACGCAGTCGCCCAACGTCGGCGGTCTTTGAAGCGTGTTGTGTCACTTAGTTAGATGTTTTTGACATGTGAAAAAGTTGGTTCATGATGGAAATGTGTGTTTAATGGTATATGAAATATTAAAGTTGCTATCGTGTTTTTGTATACCATCTTTAAAAAATCCCACACGTTTGGGTTCCGATAAAAAAAATACAAAAGTCAAATGTAGAGAAGGTATGAAAAACCAAATGTAAAAAAAAAGGAATATATAATAAAACAAAATAAATACAAAAAAGAACAAAAAAAGGATAAAAACCGTTCAGGTTTAGACAAAAAAAAATACAAAAGCCAAATATAGAAAATGTATGAAAAACCGAATATAAAAAAAAATACAAAATGAATATATAATAAAACAAAAAAAATACAAAATAGAACCAAGAAAAAGGATAAAAACAAAAAAACAAAAAGGAATACAAAAAACAAATGAAAAGTTATAAAAGAATCAAATGTTAAATATAGAAAAGGTATAAAAACTAAATGTTAAAAAAAATACAAAGGAATATTCAATAAAATAAAATAAAAAACACAAAACATAACTCAAAAAATAGGATGGAAAAAAAAAATAAAAATATAACTTCAAGGGTTTAAAAAGATACTAAATAGAAAAACATGAGGTAGGAAAGAAAGAAATGGAAAAGAAAAGGATCAAAATATTTATATTAAAAGAACAGATAAAGACAAAATAACATGATTCATAACTTTCATCTTTAATTATATACTAGTGGCTACTAAGCTCCGCGATGCCGAGAGTCAACTATCATCTTTACATTTGTTATTGATACGGTTTTACAAACGAAAAAAACCTCAAGAAAAAAAAAAACCCAACAATCACGGAAAAACAAAAAATCAAAAGCAAAACCAAAACTACTATATTATAAATATATTTGTTGAAAAATTTGTGCAAGAAAATCAAAAATTAAATGACAAACAAAAATTTAAAAGGAAAACCACAAAACATACCACTTATTAAACATAAAATACCAAAAGAAAACAAAAATACCAAAAAAAAATACGTGAAAATCAATAATTATTAAAATACTAATAGAAAACTAAAATACCTAAAAATACCATAAGAAAAAAAATATATCAAAAGAAAGCAAAAAATACCAAGAAATAGAAAACTTAACTTAAAAACCTTGAAAGATTGGTGCTGGGTTTTGAACCCATGACCAATGAATTTAAAAACTAAAGGATAACCACTTCCACTATAACTAAGCACTTCTACTATGGCTACCGTTTGTCATATATTTAATATGTTTATTTTATATATTAACATGTAAATATGATCCATAAAAAGCCAAAAAAAAAAATTACTATTCATGGCTTGTCCTATTTTTATATTATCGTTTGTCATATATTTAATATGTTTAATTTATATATTAACATGTAAATATGATCCATAAAAAGCAAAAAAAAAAAATAATACTATTCATGGCTTGTCCTATATTTATATATATATATAATATAATATAAATCCAAATTATTGATCACTATGATGCATACGTTTATTATTTATTATTATATTATATATTATTTCGTGCTAAAAAAGAAAAGCTAGGAAAGTCCATCCTTTTTTCCCCTTTTGAACCGGGTTAGTTTGGTCAATTTACTCAGATAGCAACAAATTTCCAAAATTCAAGCAACGGATGAGATAGACCTTTATGGTAACTTGTTACCAAAGTACAAAACAAATCAATATAAGTTACGGAGTATCCTCTATATATATATATATCACCACTCGATCACTTTGTTTAATCATTCAATCATTCACAACCATGGAAACCTGGTTCATCATCATCTTATCTTTTTGCATAGCAGCCATAATCAAACCACTTTTTTTCTCCAAGAGCCACAACAAGAAGCTACCACCAGGTCCATCTTTACTTTCATCAAACTTTATTCTTTTAACTAACTCACTTTCGGCCCTTGAACCAATTCTAAAAAAATTTAAAGCTAAGTATGGACCATTAATCACTCTCTCCATTGGTTCTCGTCCTTCAATATTTGTAGGCGAGCATGAACTCGCCCACCAAATTCTTATCCAGAAAGGGGCGGTCTTTTCTGACCGCCCCAGAACGTTTGCGGTGCGTAACATATCGTCTTCCTCTTACGGCCCAACATGGAGGCTCCTTAGACGTAACCTTGCGTCCGAGGTCCTTCACCCTTCACGTGTGAAGTCGTACACATGGGCTCGAAAGTGGGTGCTTCATATCTTGATTAAAAGGTTAAGAGAACATGAACATGAGGAAGCTGGTGGGATTAAGGTAATCGAACATTTTACGTATGCAATGTTTTGTTTGTTGGTTTTTATGTGTTTTGGTGAAAAGTTTGATGAGACTAGGATTAATGAGATTGCGAGTGTACAACGTCGATTTTTGTTGTTAATTGGGTCGGGCCGGATTAATATACTTGGTGTATTTCCTAGGTTAGGGAAGATTTTGTTTAGTAATAGATGGAAGGAGTTATTGCAAATGAGGAATGATCAAGAGCAAACATTGCTTCCACTCATTGAAGCACGAATTGAGTCGGTTAAATCTGAATCGCGAGAAGAGAATATTGTGGCGTATGTTGATACACTTGTGAATTTGCAGCTTCCTGAGGGAGAAGGTAGTAATGCAAACAGTGGAAAGTTGACACATAAAGAGATGGTTAGTATGTGTGGTGAGTTTCTTAATGCTGGGACGGATACTACCTCTACTGCATTACAATGGATTATGGCGAATCTTGTTAAGCATCCCGAGATACAAAGCAAGTTGTATGATGAAATTGTTGGAGTTGTTGGACCGCCACCAAGGGGAGAGGAAGAATCGGTTATAAATGAAGAGGATTTACATAAGATGCCGTATTTGAAAGCTGTGGTTTTGGAAGGGTTAAGGAGACATCCACCGGGCCATTTTGTGCTGCCTCATAGGGTCATGAAGGAGGTGGAGGTGCAAGGATATGTGTTTCCACAAGGTGCGACTATAAATTTCATGGTGGGTGAGATGGGGTTGGATCCAAAGGTCTGGGATGATCCTATGGAGTTCAAGCCAGAGAGGTTTTTGGTGAACAATGGAAGTAATGCTGTGTTTGACATAAGTGGAAGTAAAGGGATTAAGATGATGCCTTTTGGTGCTGGAAGAAGGATATGTCCTGGCTCGGATTTGGCCCTGCTTCACTTGGAATATTTTGTTGCTAATTTGATTTGGTATTTCAAATGGAGTGTTCCTGATGGGTATACTGTTGATCTTTCTGAGAAGGTTGAGTTCACCATTGTCATGAAGAATCCTTTGCAGGCGAAAATCTCTTCAAGGGCTGAAAAGTTAACCCTTTGAGTCCATATATATATATACAAGTAGGTCTACAATGTATAAAAATAGCTTGCTTGAATATGCATGTTTGAATTAGTTTTTGTTTCGATTTCGTAGCTGTTCTTTTTTTTTTAGAAAATAAGATTTAACAAAAGTTAGGCATTTAAATAATTACAGTATGCAGTGGCCTTAGATTTTTGATTATTATTGCTAATAGTTTTATGCTTAAATAAACTATAATTTTGGTTGGTATAATGCTAATAGGTTTATGCTTAATTTCATTCATACTCGAGCCTGTGTTACTACCAATAGATAATGATGATATAGCTGCAGAACAATGACTTGGGTCTGAAGGTTTAATTTGTATAATGAACTAGGCCTCCAATATTGGTCTCGTCTATAGCCTCCAAAAAGGTTAAGCCGACACTGTTGATATGATTAACGACATAAGCAAATATTAATTAAGTGAAATTGAACCTTATTTACCCACGTATTACGCGGGACAATAATCTAGTTGTAAATAAAAGGAAAGAGAAAAATGTTGAATTTAATTTTGAACAGATTCAAGATTATGAGCCTTTTCAAAACACATAACATCAAACGATTCTTCGTTATGGTTAAATTTTTTCTGACATCTTCATGTTTTATAAACCTCATCTTCGAATCATCATTGAATATACTCGAATATACAAATTAAATATTATAAAAGAAATAATTTATATTGAATTTGACAAGCCTATTATTATATCAAAATTATATGTCGTTCTTTCAAGAGCTAAGAGTAGGGAAGGTTTGAAAGTTTTAGTATTGGACAAAGATGGAAAGCTTATCAATTTTATAAATAATTACATGGCTGTCAAAAAAGTATTAACATATTTGTAACTTCTATTAAATTAGATATTACTTTAATTGTTTTGTTTTTCTTTTTTTATTATATGTTTTTTATAGTTAAGCTGTAACTTTGAAAACATTTGCAGTCTTTCATTTTTAAGAAAATGCTAACTATTGCCCTAACAGCTGTTGTTAATGTGCATAAAAAGTTGTACCTTTAATATCAAAAGCCCACCACTTGAATTTTATGATAAAAATACAACCATTTTATTCACGTTAATGACAGTCCATAGGGTTTTCATTAGCAAGACTGTTATTTTTATATAGAGTTTTCATATACAACACATATTATTAATCATTTTATTTTATTCTTAACCCACTTTTATCACAACATTTATTTTATGAATCGTACATCGTATAGGTTTAATCTAATACTTTATAAGGGAGTATAGATTAATTTATATTAAACTTCATAATAATATATTAAATTATTAATTAACACAAACCGTGCATTACACACGAGTATTTAGACTAGTTTACCACATATAGATAGATTCATTTATCCATGGCTGGTTTGTACCTTTGTACATTGCTTAGAGCATTCCCAATGCCAATGTCAATGCATTCTCAGTCAGTGTCACATCAGTAAAATCCCATTCAAATACAAATCCAATATAATTCCCCTCTAATTTCCCAAATGCCCAATATATACCAATACATATCTAGAACACATCATTTATTTAATTTTACACTTTTAATTAAATAAAACTACAAATATACTTTATAAAATAAAAACAAAAAGTTATATTAATCCTAAAAATAACATTTTATTAAAAAAAAACATTACAATTCCTAAAATTAAAAACAACAAATCCTAAAAAAAATAAACATTACAATACTTAAAAACACACACACACATCCTAAAAATACTTCAACCACACATACACATCCTAAGGTCGAAAATAAACAACCTCCCTCAACTTATCGATGCCTTTTTGTTCGTTAATATTCTTTTCCCATAGTTCAGCATTTACCGTCTGGTCGGACAACGTGCAAACATCGTTGGCAACTGCTGCCACCTCTTGTGTCTGTTTGATCTTCTTTTGAAGGTAGGTAACATAAAGTATTTCAATCGGGAAATTTGGCCAGCACCCCCTTCGTAGATCGTCGATTGCAGCCGCGCAATCCCGCTTTTTCTTTGCTATTTTTTCACCAATTGTTAGAAGCTCCTTTTTAAACAATTTGTCTTCTTTGATATATCGACATATTGAAACTTTGATTTCTTCGGCTGTCATATGCACAATATTTGATGAAGAGGAAACCATTTTTTATTAATTGTAGGTGTTGTTTTATATAAAGTGGTTGAAATAGTTTGTAGTGTTGGTGGAATGGATGAAATGGTTTTGAAAGTGTGTTTTTGATATATGGTGGAATGAATGAAATGGTTTGGTTAAATAAGTATATACATGGTGAAAAAGGTTTAATTTTTGAATAAAGCCTTGATTACTACTCATGTATGGAGCATAATTACCCGTCGCAATTCTCTGTGGGTAAATTGGATCTATGATTATAAACTTAAAGGGAGGTGGTTCTGGGATGTCCCTATTAGGTACAATACGACTTAGGGATGGCGAAAACTCCTTCAAATGCGTGAACAATTGAGACCACACATATGTATGAAGCTTGGTAATAGTGAAATGGCATCTGCATGGTATGACTCATGGTCTAATGTTGGGCCTCTTGGAAACTTCATTTCGCCAAGGGATATTAAACATGCTGGTTTTAATCTGTCCTCAAAGGTTTCTGATATGGTTTTGGATGGTAATTGGAGATGGCCTACGTCTTAGTTAGACTTATTTCCTGTTCCAATTAATGTTCAGCCGCCACTTTTGCAACTAAACAAGAATGATTCACTGGTTTGGCGGGGATGGCAGGGGAGGGGAATGTACCTACACGGCCTCAATTGTTTGGGATACTATCCGTGATCAGGGTACCAAAGTGGCCTGGTCTAAGATGGTTTGGTTCCCACATTGCATACCGAGACATGCATTTCATGTATCGCTTATTTGTCGAGGCAAGCTGAAAACACAGGACAAGAGGTGACAAATGGAATATCAAAGGGGGCATCAATATGAACCTTGAGTGCTGTTCGCTATGCCAAAGTGGGATTGATTCCCATGATCACCTTTTTTTCAAATGTCCTTATTCTCTGCAGGTATGGGATCTGGTGAAGCCACTTGCAACTATGCAACATATTTCAGGCGACTGGAAGGATATTATGGAGTGGCTAATGGCTCTAACAAATACAAGATCAACTAGGAGTGTCATTGGGCGTTTGTTGGTTGCAGCCACAACTTATTACATTTGGCAGGAACGAAATTACAGGCTCTTCACAACAGATACCAGGTCGACATGCCAGTTGAGGGATGTCATCATATCTACTGTTAAACTTAAACTTGTGACTTATGAAGTTTAAGAAGTCAACCAAGGGGATGAGTTTACTTGAAGCATGGAAATTACCAGAGACGTAGCTACAATAGTTATGGCCATGGAGCTGTTTTTTACAAATTAATTGCCAATTTACTTGTAATAGTGATTAGTATGTAGTGTTTATGTGTTTGCTTTCTTAGCGTGCTTAACATATACATGGGTTTGTCATGTATATGAATTAATGTGGTACTCAACCACATTACTTGTAAAACATTGATGATTGTTGTTATAAAGTGAAACGGTGTATCCCTTTACCCAAAAAAAGTTTTAATTTTTGAAAAAAGAGGGGAAAGAGCCGTCGGGGAGGGGGGTTAAATTTGAAATTTCTTTTTTCTAATAAAGCCGTTGGAATAAATAAAAAAAAAACTTCCAATCTTCCATATTGCTTATCACGAAACGACCCAATACGACCTGAATACAGACCGAATACGCTACCCTCCGAACGCCGAACGGTGTGCGGCGTATTGATTTTGAATAGGGGCCCAATACGGAGGGCATACAGAATGCTCTTAGATCCAAATTCCAAAGTCCAAACCATAGTCAAACGGCCCACAAATTTCATTTTTTATTCACTCCTAAAAACCCCAAACCAAAAAAAAAGGAAAAACACTCTCACTTACCCCCATTTTCTTCTTCTTCTCTCTAAAACAGAGTCTGAGTTCATCTTTGCTTACATGTATTCCGTACACCATAATTTCATCAAGTAAAATTTTCATTTCTTTATATATATATATTTATTATTATAATCTTTTCGGTAAGATCACGCCTTTAATCTTTTTTTTTTTTTGGTTTATTTATTTATTGTAATGCAATTTAATTTGAATTCTAGATACCCAATTAAGTAAAAAGATTTTATTTTATTGTACTTCATAATAGTTTGTGATTATATAACAATATTAATTAATTAATTGTGTAGTTTTAGTTTGTAACGGACTTTAGTTATATATATATAAAATGTTTAAAACCCTAATTTTAAGCTGATAGTAATTGGGAGGGATAATGGCGAAGAAAGATAGGTTTCCGGATGGGTATTCTGCGGGCGGGTTTCCTCGGAATGAAGAATCTGGTTGTTCTGGGCGTGATCATAATGAGACGACGTCGGGTTATGAGAATTCGAGTGGTTTTAGGAAGAAATGGATTACGTTGAGCTCTGTGAAGCAAGACGGGTTTGGTGTTCCTATTAGAAATGTTTCGTTGTCCACATTAGCGGATTCTGAGAAACATAAGTGGTTACTTAGGTTAAGGTCTGAACTTGATCAGGTTAGGACGTTTCAGAAACGTGTCGATGTGGATAATAAGACCAATGTTGCAGTGTCGTCTTCCAGTAATGTTATTGATGATGATGTGAGGGGTAATGTGCAAGGAAATAAAACGAAAGTGAGGAAGTCGATAGAACCGAAAGCGCAGAAAGGAAGTGGTGTTCATCGAGGTGTTGCTGCGAGGTTTCTATCTGTAAATGAGCCGGCTACTGCTGCTGCTGTTGTGTCGGATACTTTTAGTTTGATTTTGAAGAAACAGTGTGAGAATTTGTTAAAGAAACTGATGACACATCAGCATGGTTGGGTGTTTAATAAACCCGTTGATGTCGTTGCTCTTAAAATTCCAGATTACTTTACTGTTATCATGAAACCAATGGATTTAGGGACGGTAAAAGAAAAACTTGAGTCTGGGGGTTATGACAGTCCGTTTGATTTTGCTTCTGATATCAGGCAAACCTTTTCCAATGCCATGACGTATAATCCTCCGGGAAATGATGTGCATATCATGGCAGATGTACTTAGTAAGTTTTTTGAGTTAAGATGGAAGCCTATTGAGAAGAAGTTATCGGCTAATAATGGTTCTCAACAAAAGCCGGTTCCTGAAGAGATTGATTTGGCTGCTACCAAGAAGAGAAAAATTAGCCCAATACAGCCAAACATATTGCCGGAGCCGGTTAAACCGGTGATGACCAGTGACGAAAAGGTTAGGCTAAGTAGGGAGTTGGAAACTCATCTTTCAGATCTGTCAGATAACATCATTGACTTTTTGAGGCGACACGGTTCAAACAAGAACGAAGCCGGAGAAGATGAGATTGAGATTGATATCGATGATCTTAATAATGAGACGTTGTTTGAATTACGTAAGATGTTGGATGACCATATTCGTGAGAAACAAAATAGTGCGAAAGCAGAGCCTTGTGTTATTGAGGTATCTGTGTTTTACAATTCTTCATTCACAATACAAGATTATAAAAAAGATCATGAGATTACAAAACAATGATCATTTTCTTTCGAGTGCAGCTTCTGAATGAATCGGGGCTTAGCAACTCAACTATGCAATTGTACAAAGGTATAGTTTTCATCTTACTAAACCTCCCATTAATGAACATTTGTTAGCTGTAAGTTAACAGCAGGTTTCCATGCTTATATTGTTGTGCCTTAAAATATATTTCAGGGAATGATCTTATGGATGAAGATGTAGATGCTGCTGGGAATGAGCCTCCCGTTGCAAGTTGTCCCCCTGCTGATTTAGATAAATTAATAAACGAAATTAACAACAAACAAGCTACTTCAGGTACCTCAAGTGGTAATTAGGTTATGCTTCTTATGTTGATTTGCATTTTCATTAACCATCGTCTTATAAATTCATTGATGGTTATGTTGGGTTCTTGATTTACTGGTAGAGCTTTATAAAAAAATAAAAGGGTAAATGGGTGGAAACCCTCTGGTCCCATGTACCGTCTTGGTACCCAGAGCGCACACCGCATAGAACTCATGTTTACCTTAGAAGGCTAAAAGAGTTGAAGAATGTTGAAGAATAACATGTATTTTTTGCTTTCCAGAACATCATGAACATAAGAAACAGGTCATCACTCATCAGCTGCAGTGTACAGCTGGGATCTGTACTACATTCAAAAAATTTACACATTTGTTAGGAATGTTATATTCAGAGTTCGGAATGTGTAAAGTGCCTTTGAAGGGCTAAACGTGGAATATTTATGTAAGATAAAAATTAGTTTGATGTTCAAAACAGTATTCATATTGCCAAATAATAGGTGCACAATAGAACTGCAGACAAAAAGAAGCATGAAAGTAATTAAATCTAACATTCACGAAGAAAAAGGAAATCAAAACAACAAAAAGAAGGTAAAGGTGTCTTGTTGGACCATGATCAAAAACGTTGCCAGAAAACTTTCTTAATGATTTGTACCCTTTTATGACGATTTCTCCTAGGCAATTGCAAATTAAACTCTCCATATCTTTGTTTCTTCGCCGGAGTTATGTGTAGTTGAGTGGGATAGAAAGCATTTTCATTTCTTTCTTCATTAGTCATTTTCTCTTCTTTGACCATGTCTTTTAGATTGCTTGATTCTTTTTGTGGTCCTGTCAAATGTACTTTGGTTTAGATACTGATCTTTGCCTTGTTTGATAGTTGATTGTTATTTGGGTTTTGCAGATTCAGATTCTACCAGGGCTTCTGAAAATGAACTAAAAGGGGTTAAAGCTTCTAGTTCATTTGATGGAGGAAAGGTATATCTTGACTTTCTACTTATGTTCATTCCATATGATATTCTGTGAGCAATCATTATGTAGTCTTAGATGGGTGGAATTATAACCTTGTGTGCCTAATATTTTACATGGTTATAAATGCAGGAAACCGATGATGCTCAAGTAGATTTGGGTCAGAAGACAGGCACAACTTGTTCAGCTGAAGACAGTGAGTTTTAAACTACTGTTGAATAATATATATCTTATGAAATGCGAGTCAAACTATCCTCATCTTTGTTTCTCTAACGGAACTTCACAAATTTACAATCAGATGAGTGCGATAGAAAGCATTTTTAGGTTTTTTTTCATTGATGAACTTTTCTTCTTTGAACCAACTTCCATATATAACATGATGGTTTTATTTAATATTAGGGCTTATTTGACCATGATTTTAAGTTGTTTGATTGTCTTTTAGTCATGTCAAATGTGCTTTGGGTTTATTGTCGATCTTTACTTGTTTGATAGTTCTTTGTTACGTTGTTTCTGCAGAATCAAAGTCTAGCAGTGCTTCTGAAAATGAACTAAAAGGTGTTAAAGCTTCTAGTCCGTTTAGTGGAGCAAAGGTATATCTGGGGTTTTTACCTTTGTTCTTTTTAAATTATATTTTGTGCAAGACAGTGGGCAATCATTATGTGGACTTTGTTGGGTGGAATCATAAGCTTGTATGCCTAATATTTTATATGTTCATAAATGCAGGAAATCGATGTCACACAAGTAGATTTGGGTCAAAAGACAGGCACCAGTTATTCAGTTGAAAATGGTGAGTTTAAACTACTGCTGATTACTGAATAATATATAAATATAAATAAATGATAAACGTGGGGTGAACAAATTTTTTGTTACTTTTAGTTTCTCACGAGTTGTGCTGATGGTGGTTTGATACAACATGATTTTCAGGGTTGGTTGGTGCATTGGACCATGCTGAACCCATTTCACAGCAGAAGTCGAACTCTACTGAATCAGATAACCACAAGGATGATGGTAGGCATTGCAGACGTAAACATTATGTGTTGTTTTCAGGTCATCTGTTACCGTCATTCGTTATCAAAATGCAGGGGATAGTGCTCCAGGTGAGAGGCAGGTTTCTCCTGATAAACGCTATAGAGCTGCTGTTTTGATAGGCCGATTTGCTGATACAATTTTGAAAGCACGAGAAAAGACACTTAACCAGGTTTGTTGCGAATTCGGTTGCCTTACATCATGCGTTGTTTGTCCACCAATTTCCGGTGATGTGATTGTATTGTTCTTTCAGGATGAAAGAGCAGACCCTGATAAACTGCGTCGTGAGAAAGAACATCTCGAAAATCAGAGGAGGAAAGGTTAGATAGAAGTTTATATTGTTGATGTATAACACAAATTTAGAGCTTGTGGAAGGCAATTAAACACATTTGGTTTTTATGTATGACCAGAAAAGGCTAGACTGCAAGCAGAAGCCAAAGCAGCAGAGGAGGCTCGAAGGCGAGTTGAGGCCGAGGCTGCTGCAGAAGCAAAACGGAAGAGGGACCTTGAGAGGGAAGCAGCTCGACAGGCTTTGTTGAAGGTATTGCAATCGTTGTTTGTCTACCATTATCAAATTATTGTTATCTTTTAAAGTTACCATTTGTTTTGATATCCAAGCGCCAACTATTTTGTGTTGATGTAGGTCGAAGAGACGGTTGAGATCGACGAGACATCACGGTTTCTCAAAGACTTAGATATGCTTAGGACAGCGGACCATGAACAGCCGCTGCCAAGTTACTTAGACGAGATAAGTCCTGAGCTAGAGTCACAAGATGGGTTGGGCAGTTTTAAGTTTGGAGCAAGCAATCCATTAGAACAACTGGGTTTGTATATGAAGAGAGATGAACATGAAGAGGAGGAAGAAACCGAGTTAGAGCCAGTTAGTACTGTCGGAGATGAACCTGGGGTAATAAATAACGATGTGGAAGAAGGTGAAATCAATTGATTTGATCAATGCTCATGCGTTTGGGTTACTGATGGTGCCTCTTTTTATTTATGAAAGTTAAAAAGAATTTTTGTTGTATACATGATTGTTGGCAAGTGATGAGCTTCACAAAAGTAAGGAAAATGAGGCAAAAGGATGGGGGAGAATACGATTCCAACGATCGATCGCATTCATTTCTTTGCGAAGTGTTGCGTTGTGTTGCATTTTCCTTGTTAGCGATTGCGGTGGTGACTCTTTGTTTTCGTTTTACCAATATATCGACATATATAGCACTTATAAAACTTTAAAAGTGTTTGGCATTTGTTTTCTATCTAAATTTTAAACAACCAATATGCTTATGAAAAACTATAATAAAACTTGAGTTGGCAAAGCGATGATGGATACATAAATGCAATGTGTCTTCTCTTTCTCATGTTAATTAACGAATTAATAAAAAGAAAATGCTAACTACAGTCTTAAGGGTTGTCGTTAACATGCATAAAAGTAAATGGGTGATTTGGAATCGGGCAAAAATTGGGTAACTTTTTAATCATGTATTTTAATCATTAAAAAACAAATATATGAAAGGCTTAGGTATGTTACATACAGTATGCGACAACTTTATATTCATGTTGTTATTATATTTTTCAAAATACGTAGAAACTTGGACCACCAGTGAGCTATTTCCCCCCTCTTTTTATAGAACTTGCTCCATCCTTGTCTATATAACCTTTGAACATGGTTTAACATATGGTTTATTTAGCTTCTCACTTGCTTTGTGCTTGGGTTGTTACAATCTAATTTTTGTACCAAATAACTAGTTCGACTTTCAAATTCGAAATCGATATCTCTAACAGTTGACCCATTGCATTTTTAACTTCAGATCATGTTAAGATTTACAGTAACATTTAAGATCAAATGAATTACTTTGTTGCGGCATTCTTCTCGTGGAAACGGACCAGTTTAGATACGAGAATAATTAGGTTTGAATCACAACTGTGTTGTTTTTGTAGGTTGGACCTTCTACATTCTTTATCTCGAAACAATTTGAAGTATTTGATGTAGAACTGCTTGTTGTTAAAGACTGCGCAAGGAGAACCATAGCATTTTACTCGGATGTATGTAACTGTCTAACTGAGTTGCAAATATTTGGGGCAAAGAAACACAATGTTTTTTTTTCTTCAGTTTCGATGTTTTCTCTCAACCACAGTGTCACCGTGTCAGTTTGTAGAGTAACTGAACATTGTTTTAGGTCCGTAGCAACAACAGAGTTTGGAAGACATCCTATTCGGCCATGAAAATTTAACTGATTTAGTTGAAAATGTGTAAAAGCACATGTATGATGTATCCATTTGATCTGGTATAGAGCTCATTATGATTTTGGTTCTTTATTTTTCTGGGTTCATTAACTTCTTTTTTTTACCATTAATCGGAATGGAAAATGGGTGATTTGGAATCGGGCAAAAATTGGGTAACTTTTTGTACATCTTAAAATGGACCGGATGTCTGAAATGATTTGTTGTCAAATGTTTATAAACAGTAAACCCAAACCTTTACCCAACTGTTAATTTTCCACCTTTGGATAACTCAAAGCACGAGAAACTAACAAGCTACGAATACACGTCTAGCAAACTTCCAGAAATTAGCAACCCTTCCTGCTAAGCCTACAGGGTAAATCATACAGATTTACATTACATGGACATACTAACGGTTTGAATTGCATTATATGGAAATTTGCACTAGTCCATTCCGCCTTGTAAATGGGATGTTAGTTCATTTCCCTTTGTTTATGACTTATGAGGTGATCCCTTATCCGCAGCTACAATAAAGACCCACCCAGATGGTTCTTCATTGCCTGTGAGCATACATTTGAATATCTTTTCCATCAACTGAGCTGTAGATTCGCATTCATCGGAATCCACGGTCTGTAGAGTATGATCGCTATGGAAAATGTATGTACTATCTTGTCTGAAAGACTCGAGAGATGTAGAGGCGATCCTAATCTGTTCCCTTACAATAATATACGCAGACCATTGACCCATTTATCATCACTCGAAAGCCGAGAATTACAAGACATTCTAATTAAGACAATTCTATTAAACTGATCAAATGTGTGAACTTGATTACAGCACGACTATTTTTTATACTCGACTCCTGTTCCTAAAGACCAATCAACAGCCACTAAACACATAGAGCGTAAACATCAATTGTTTGCATGCCTAGGATATCCACTCCCCGGGACCCCATTAACAAAAGAATTAATTGGATTACATTTGAAGAGCATTTCCTTCAGAATTCTGATTAGTACCCACTGAAGACAGCTTTTATCCGTGATATTAGGGATGGCAAAATGGGTGGGTTGGATAACGGGTCAAGATGGGTAAACTTTGATACGCTTTGACCCAAAATAACTTTTTCAATTTTGTTATAAATAACCACTCCATACCCGATATTTGGTGATTGATTTTTCATGAAATAAAGGTTAAAAGGCAGAGGTATTCTCGACATTCTAAATCGTGAAAATGTAAGATATTAAAACAAATGTTATAAATTTTTTCATAAGGTTTATAGATAAACGCCAATATGGGTTTGCCTACTTGGTAGAGGCTCTTGCCTCTTGGAGTACAGACCAAGGTTCAATCCTTGGCATGGAGTAGTTTAGCAATATTTGAGGTAGCTTTGGAATAAAAATGTATTTGTCGTTCAAAAAAAAAGGTTTATAGATAAACGTTACAAGGTTTCATGAAGCGTAGTGAGAATACATAGAGCATGACTAGAATTAGACTTTCTTTGAATGTGTAGGTCTAGAGCGGGAAATGATGGTACAATTTGCTGCCATAGACTTGATTATCATGTTGAATTTCACTAAATTTCAAGTGTTCTGATCTAAGTATTGTGTACAAGCCGGTGCTGTAGGCCTGAGAATGAATCAACATGTGCATAACACACTCTTCCGTCAGTCGATTAATGGAAGATGTAAATGGAACCATATTACATTCAGCCTACATTCCATTTGGAGACACAAAAGGTATATAATGTCGTTATATCAGGCGACACAGTAGCAACAGTCCTGCTTTGGGCAGATACGGATACATGGTTTGATCGAATACAACAATAAAAAGAAAACAAAAGAAAACCGAAGATGATCATGTGTCAGATGAACGAGAAGGATCGATGAGCCTGACACCGAATATGATCATGTGATTATAGTTAGAGCCGAATCATCAAAGTAGAACAATTGATTTTTTAGTTTTTGTATTGAGTTCCAAACCTGAAGAAGAAAGAGACAAACACAAGACATTTTGGTGTCTTCTGCCATTTTGTCCTACAACAGTCTCGTTAATGTTGATCAAACTTTTTACACTCTTGCTTTCAGCTTGGAAAGTATAACCCGCTTCTTTTTATGTAATCTTTTTTTCTTCTCGGTTGTTTTCTTATTAACCGATTAGTTATTAATAAAACAGCTGGTAAAAAAATTCATAATAATAACGAGCACTTTGTGGAATAGAATTATAAAAATTATAAGATTCATGTGCTATTCGTCTATACCCTTTCGATGAAGTTCTAAATTTACTTATAAAAGTGAATTGTGTTCAAGAGTTGCTGTTAAGTTTATATTTTTTGGGTCATCTTTAATTTCATTTTTATGAAGACTGTCTCTAATCAAATGTTAATTGATGGAAAAATGTCATTTTACGAACTTTAATTTATATTTTTGCACAATTTTGGTATCTTTCAACTTTTTTGACGTTTTCTTGTGATGAGTTTAATTTTTTGTCACATAATTTTAATATTTTTTAATAGTGTCCGAGTGGCATCTAGTTGATTTAGGGTTGTAAACGACTCGAACAAACACAAACACGGCTTTGTTAATATTCGTTCATTTAGTTTAACAAATGGTTTACGAACAGATAAACGAACATAAAAATGTGTCCATGTTCGTTTATTCAGGAGATTAGTTTTGTTCATGTTTGTTCTTTTGTCTTCATGAACAAACACAAAAGAATGTAAATGAACAAACATTTAATTATAAACAATAAGATTCAAATTATACTTTACGAAACAACAATATTTCAAAAAATCGTTATACACATGCTTAATCGTGATTCTAATATTAGAGATTCTAATATTAGCCATACACGTGCAATGAAAAGTTGAAAATAAGAAGTTGCAAAAGTTAGAAGTTATGGACTATTTAAATTTATATTTTTGTTCTTTTGAGTTAATATCACAAATCATTTATGTGGTTGTCAAAATTTGAGTTTATATATATATGATTAGAGGATATCATACCTGCTTAAGCAAACAAGCAACTGCTTGCTTTTTCTAGTTTTTTTAAAATTTTTTATTATTAAATCACATAGAGAAATATAATTAATTGTTTATAAGAGGAAAAGCAGGAGGTTGCCTGCTTGTTGAAGCAGGTATTATTTTTCCATATGATTATTAAAACCAAAAGTTCACAAAAAAATTATCGGACATTCAGAAATATAAATGAACAAATAAAAGTCATTTTAATGTTTATTTATTTAACTAAATTAACAAATTTATTTATTCAAGTTTATTCAATTAACTATATTAGTAGAGTGTTATTAACTGTCACACCACCACACAAAGGTGATGTGTGTCACATCAACACCATTCTACAATCATAATACTTTCGTAACAATAATTCTATAAGCTATATCCCACATAACCCAACACCCAATCTAAAAAAATAAAATAAAAATCAAACATCCAACGAACGCGACGACCCCAATTCCCTTTCAAGGTAGGCAGTGCCGGCCCAAGCTTTTTTGGTGGCCCTAAGCGAGATCAATTTTGGGGGCCTAGACGCCTAGTTTATTAGCATACAAAGTAAAAGGGGGGACGTGGTTAACAATTAGATTAACACAAATCACTCAATCAGATTAACACAAATCACAATAATAATAAATAGAAATCTAGTGGTTAACAATAAAGTGAATAAACCTGGTGGTGGATGTGGTTAGTGACAGTGGACCAGTGGTGGCTGGTGCACTGTGCATCCGTACAGCCGTGGTTAGTGGCACCTGACAGAGCCCGAGAGCCGCGGAGATTTGTTATGCCGATTCATCTTCAATGCGTGAGGTGTCTTTGAGTTTGAGAGCAGATAGGTTTATGTGATATGTTGGCTTGTGTCTTTGATTAGGATTTAAGGATTTATAAGTTCTTTGGACCCAAGATTTTTTTAAGCCCAAATATATAAAACTTAAGCCCATTAAGTAAAATTTGGGGGCCCTAGATTTTTGGGGGCCCAAAGCAGATGCCTAAAATATTATTATGAAGGGCCGGCCTTGAAGGTAGGCCAGATGACGCCGACAATTCCACCCCATAACCACACCAATTCTTATAATAGTTAAGTTCAACGACCCCGAATGGGAGCCCTTTCACCTCATCGAATCGTTCACTATTACTCATGAACAAATGTTCATCATATGTTATTCTATTTGTTTATCTATACTCCCTTATAAAAATTACATTATATTCTTGAAAGCTACACAAATTCAATATATTTAGTTAAACTTTACATTATTTATAATTAATTCATTTAATTTATTTCAACTTATATATTTTTAATTATAATTATGAAAATCATAAATATGTCTTAAAAAAAATTGTTATTTTTGTCCACCAACAAAAATAACTATAAAAAATCGTCGAATATCACCGATTAAAAAATATTTACTTCCACCGCATTGCGGTCATGTTCTAGTTTTCATACAAAATTTGAGCTGGAAATAAAAGGATGGGCGGTTTAAACTTCGAGAAGCTGCCATATCTTTTTCCTTCTCCTTTTCGGCATCTCATTTATTCGTTGTCTCGTAAAGTACGTTACCATCTCTACCCATTTTCACACATACACACACACAACTACATACACATATATCTGTATATGTCTATATATTCCCCCTTAGTCAAACCCTCAACTATATAAATTAAAAAAAAAAATTCACAAATTAGGGTTTCAAATTCCACCAAAATAAACAAAAAATGGATTTCAATCTCCCAATCTTTTTCTTTATATTCTTGATAATCTATTTAACAGCACACCTGATTGTTTTCCGGAACTGGAATTCGAAGCTCCGGCCGGAAGCTGCGAGTTGTTTGATCTCATTAGCACACGGAACACCTGCAGTTGTTTTAGCTTGCTTAGCGATTAATCCCGAGACCAACTTTGCGACTCGAAACACCGGTTTCCAAAACTCGGTACTCGATTACAGCATTGCTTACTTTTTAATGGATCTTTGTCATTATTTGATATATAACCCTAGTGATGTATTGTTTATAGGCCATCATTTAGCTACCCTTTTCGTGTTTGTTACGTGTCGGTATTTAGTTGTTCATGGTGCTTATGGGGTTTTGGTGTTGCTTATACTTGCTGAAGTTACTAGTTTTATACAGAATGTGTGGACGTTAGCTAGCGTGTTGAGAGTTGAATCTAAAGTTGCAGCTAAGGTGTTTGATGTAATGTCGCCTCCGTTTTATGTGCTTTATTCGATTGTTAGAGGGGTTTTAGGGCCTATGTTTGTTTATAAGATGGTTGGGTTTTATTTAAGTGGTGATGCTGATGATGTTATTCCTAGGTGGATTTGGGTTTCTTGGATTTGTGTTGTGGTTGCTGCGATTTCGGTTAGTATTCTTTGGATTTGTAATCGGTGGATTGAGTTGTATAGAGGAAGATTAACTATAATTGAAAAAGACAAGAAACTTAGTTAGGAAAAAAGTTAGTGAAATACTTGGATTACATCCATTCCGTTGTATGAATACAGTATTTCAAAGTAAATTATGTACTTTTGTTAGCTTTTTTCGAAATAGTACAATAAAATGTTATCTATGATGCTTTGAATCTTGTTGTTTTTGAGTTGAATGTCTCATGGCATCAGTCTTTTGAGCAAGTTTCGTGTGTTTTGTTACATAATTTTTTTGATAACAGGCAATAATTTAGTTGCCACTGCTTGGACCTTTCAAGGGCTGTGCTTTTATTGATGCTTTATATAATTATGAAGATAGAGAATAATCTAAGCTAATATTCTCATACTTGTCTTTCCATTTTGTTTAATAATGCAATTAGAGGGCTTTTGTGATGTTGACTTTTGCAATTCAAACTTGATCTTTGCAATTTGACCAGCTTCTGGATAGTCAGAGCTACTTATTTTTAGCAATTTGACAAGTTTCTCAGTATTGTTTCATTTTGAAGGGTATTGTAAAATATGTAAAACTATAGAATTTGTAGGTTCCTTGTCGGAAACTTACCTAAATTTGTGTGGCGAATGAGATACAACCATCAGACAAACCGAGATATGCAAGTTTTGGATTTGGATGGTTAATTTAGTTATTTAGATTACTTGCTTTTAGTTATAAAGTATAAACAGCTGAATCGATAATAAACATATAGAGTATAGACCATTTGGATTTACTCAGTTAGTAAACTGGGAGTTTTCTGGCTTGTAGAAGATAAGCCAGAAGCTATGCGAAATGGAAAAAGCACCAGGGTGTTTCAAAATTGCCAGAATTTTGGTAAATCTAAATATATGTGTTTTCACAAAGAAATTGATTGGGGTAAATAGTATTGGACTGCTTCCAGTTTCAACCATTTTTAATATGTTTCATGCGTTTACTGCTACAGTTTCCTTTGTGCTAAATAAAATTTCATTGCTAATTTCAAATTGCTTATTTCTGATAGTTGATCCCCTTGATATTTAGAGAAGAAATTGTCTGATAGAATTAAGCCAAAAAGAAAGCTTTCTTGGTTGTGCAACTGTCAAAACTCCGTTTACAGATCTTTGCAATATATGCTTGACTTTGCTAGAACATTTGTGTTTCGGAACTATGTTTGACTCGAGAAAATGGTGAAAAGCTTCGTCCATAGCGGTGATGTTGGATAGCAGCGTACCCCCATTTTGCATATCTTCCAATTTTTAGTCAGATATAATTTCACATTAGTTTTTCATTGAGCAGAAGCTTATGGTTTAGGGCCACCTCTCAAAGAATAAATGAACACTAAATGTAGGTATTGTGGACGTACTTGCCTCTCTTTTGTTATTGTTAGATGCACATTTTGTGTACGTTATAAGTTAATTAATTTGCATCATTGTCTTTGACTTTTGTAATTGAAAATGTGTTTTCAATAGTTTTATGCTCTCTATATATGAATGTCCAATATGTTCATAGGAGAATGTATATTACCACTTGGGATTCTATGTACTTGATACCAAGTTATAGCGACAAAATATAAAAGAGGTCCTGTGTGATTTGCCTATGATTTTTGCAAATGAAAATGTGCATGTATTATTCACTTAGTTCAAGGGCATGAACTCAGTTAGATCTGTGTTTGTTTTCTCGTTCAAAGCATTTTTGCATCTCATATTTTTAACACCCGGTAGTTTAGTGAGTTCACCATCTATACTACTTAATAGATTTGCCTATATGCAATTAGTTAATATGAACGACGTTTCTTTCTGAAGGTTAGATGCTGGACATTCTAACTTCTCGGCAGTATGGTCTACGCTATTGCGAAGATTAAATAACGTTCTTAATTAGGCTGACCCTTCTTGGTTTTTGGAAGACATACATGTATATAACATCAAACCACCTCCAAGGTGGCTTAGTGGTTAACATCATGAACCTCTTTACAGGAGGTCTCAGGTTCGAATCACACTAGGTACAATCTTGGAAATGGTCAGGAAAGATTCGGAAATTATCACGGGATACCACGCTTAGTTTTTATGGGTGAAAAGACTTCAACAAATAACTCGCACGAGAATGTGTGTGTGTGTGTGTGTGTGTGTGTGTGAGAGAGAGAGAGAGAGAGAGAGAGAGAGAGAGAGAGAGAGAGAGAGA
>JAOXNX010000011.1:4389231-4399363 GCA_028566075.1 Solidago caesia
ATGCTTACCTTGAGGGGGAGATCTGATATAAAAGACTTTAGGTGATTGGTGGATTCGTGAAGATATAAGACAAAGTCAGACACTATTGGTTGAAGAAAGAAATCTTGAGTGTTGCATATCTGAAATTCAAGTTACGGAATTTCTTATCTTTGTGGAAGCTGATTACTTTGATTCTGATTATTGGAGATTCAATTTCTCTATCATATGTCGATTAAGCTTAAAGATCAAATGGATTGAGCTATGTTGTCTTGCATGATATATGGTTTGCTTGAGGAAGTAATGATGTCTGGATTGCTTGGAAGCAATGATTTCTGAATTACCTTGAAGTAATGATGCCTGGATTGCTTGGAAACAATGATGTTTGGCATGATAATATTACTTGGAGCTTAATTTGGAGAAGGTTACTGTTGAGGGGAAGAATTACAATCCGAATGTTGGATTTGTTAGTTTTCATAAGGATACGGGGACTTTGCAGGTGGAAGATTAGAGTGCAACACAAAAGATCAAGTTTTGCCAAATAAAGACCTGATATCATTGATTAAATGGGAGTCTATTAATGCAGATTTTGTGACTAATGATGATAGCAATAGTCAAAGGGTGTTTGTTGGTGCGTCTCTGTGATTATGGCTATGCATTACAAATGAAGACTTTGAAAATCGATGAAGACTTCTAGATGTTGATGTCAAGGGGGAGTCTGTTGGCGCATTTCTATGTGACAACAGCTATCTAGAAGATTTGTTTTAAGTCTGTATTAATTGTAATAAGTTTAAAACATTATTTAGAGTTTGGGCTAAGTTTTGGTTCGGCCCATGAACCTGAAAATATAGCAAGCCCATTAGTTTGACACTTTGACTTATATATAGTGATTAATCCTTATGTTTAAGATTAATCATGAGTTTAGTTTCTAGGGTAGAGCTTGGTATATTGATTGTATTCTCATATTAATACCGAATCAATATACGGCTCTGGCTAATCATCATTTCCATTGTATTAGTTGATAGCAAGCTTGTTTGTATTAATTGTAAGATTTATTGAATCAATATATGACTTTGGATATTCATTAATTGTATTGGTGATTACATATTGTTGATTGTGTGTATTTAAGAATTTACGCACTTGAATACATTGTTTGCTAATTCTGTAGATCCGTGCGGCTAGGGACTCACACTAACTTTTCTATTTTGTGAGTTTTTTAACTTTTTCTCGAGTAATCATGATCTAGTTTGTCATTTTATAAGTAAGTTTATTATTAGTTACTTTATTTTTGAAAGCTATAATATTAAACTCACTTGACCCAAAACCAACCCATTTAAAACTTCTGACCTGAAAATTTTTGTGGGTCGGGTTAGTGTTGGAGATTTTCAACTCGTCAACTCAAACCCGGCCTGATTGAAAGCCTTAGGTTTCCGTTAAGTTTTCGTACATGGCTTTAAAAGTGATATTTTAGTTATATGGATAATATATACCCAACATTAATATCAAAGAATTCTGACTTTCAACCAAAATGACTTTTCGACAGTGAGTAACGTGAATTTCCTACAAAAAAAAAAGGTCAGATTTTGGTGAAACTTAAGGAAATAACTAGCGAGATCACTTGAAATTTAGTGGTTGGAAAAAAAAACAGTTACTTCTCAATGTATGAAAACTTAATGGAAACCGGAGGTTAAAAATATTTATAAAAAAAAACTTTTATTTTTAAGTTTTAAAATTTTAAATACCTTTTATTAATTTTTTTTTTTTTTTAAAATAGGATTTTAAGAACTAACAAGAAAAAAAAAAAAAAAAAAAACAGTTGATACCAAACTGTCTCAACCGGTAATCGGAAACCATTGGCGGCCGCTATGCTTACAATAATCTATCTATCGTTTACATATGATATAGATACAATATTTAATATGGATATTTACATGATTCTATATCTCAGTAAAAGATTATGGCAACAAAAAATCACAGCGGTAAACATATATCCACAAAATCATCAATCTTATTGTTGTTCATCACTGTTTTTATTGGTGGCGCATTCATCTTCAATTATTTATGGGCTTCTTCTTCTTCCAATGTTTATACACCAATTCGATACAATTGGGTTCGTGAAAACAATGATCTTGTAACCCTAAACCCTAATTTCTTCAATGACACCGATAAGGTCAGTTTCTTCTCTTATTATTATTTTTTTTTATTTTGACTTTTTTGGTAAATTTTTAGTTATTTCAAGTTCGAAATTGATGTGATTTTACAGCAAATTTAGCGATGAAAATGGTTGTTTCTTATTGATTACTTGTTGCTCGATTCAATGTGGTTATTATTTGCCCTTGAGACTACCTACATTGGTGTAATTTTGGCATTGGGACCAATTGAAGTTGACCTGGAAAAGTCAAACTTTGTAATCTTTAAATTGGCTTTTTGGCAGTTTTTTTTTTTTTTCCTTATTTTTTTTTAGTAGCTAGAATGATGCTTTGAGTGTAGCAGTGTGTTAAAGTTTGGACCTTTTGCTTATTTTGTTTTGATTTAGTGTTGTTTTATTTTTTTAGATTGTAGATATTAGAGGTCAAAAGGATGAGAGGTTATTATCAGGAACTTTTGCGGATTTACCTGCACCCGAAATCGAATGGGAAGAGATGGAACCGGCACCTGTTCCACGTCTAGATGGTGCTTCAATACAGATCAATGAATTGTTTTACGTGTTTTCCGGTTATAGAACACTTGACCATGTAAGTCTTTATCTTTTCTTGGATCAAATGTGTTTCATGTACAAATTATCTAATTTTATTGTGTTAATCATTCAAGTTGCAATTATTACTTTTAAAATGCACATCTAAACACCTCCTTATTTGTATTAAAATAAGCTAATATGTTATTATTTTGGTTAATAGGTACATTCTCATGTTGATGTTTACAATTTCACAAACAAAAAATGGGGAGAAAGTTTTGCTACACCAAAACAAATGGCTAACTCTCATTTAGGAATGGCGACCGATGGACGCTATATATATGTTGTTTCTGGGCAACAGGGTCCTCAATGTCGAACTCCTCCTGTTGCTGAAACATTTGTGCTGGACACTCAAACAAGAAACTGGGAATCGTTTCCTCCGTTACCGGAACCTAGGTATGCTAGTTTATCATCAGGCTTCGCATGTATAAACATAAACCCGAACACCATTCATAAGTTCAAAATCACCACCTCTATATTCTGATTTCATTAAAATTAATTTGTATTGGCCTATTTGATCACACTACACAAATTTAATCTCCAGATATGCTCCGGCAACTCAAGTTTGGAGGGGTAGGCTTCATGTGATGGGAGGTGGAAAGGAGAACCGTCATACGCCTAGTACAGATCATTGGAGTATTGCAGTGAAAAATGGCAAAGCTCTAGAGAAAACATGGAGGAAAGAAGTACCAATTCCTCGTGGTGGTCCACATAGGTAAACCCACTTGACCAATTATACACCCATACGTATAGCCAATAGGGAATAAAGTGAGAGTTATTAGGGATGTATACAACCATTTGTTTTGTGTTTTATGGGGATGTATAAAACCATGTGTGTTTTGACAGAGCTTGTGTTGCTGTCGATGATCAGCTCTATGTCATTGGTGGTCAAGAGGGTGACTTTATGCCCAAACCAGGGTCACCTATCTTCAAGTGTTCACGCAGGCATGAGGTCAGTTTACAATCTTAGAAAGGATTACATTGCGCCCTTCGGGGGTCAAACATATTACTTTTAATGATCAAAGTTGATACAAATTAGCTACAGATTAAACATGGGTGTTTTTCTTAGATTAGTTTTCTTTTTGTCTGGATAATGTCATTATCAAGACTTGATGAAAGAACTATAAAGAGTTCATCTGATCTTGGAAGTTAGAAATAGCGTGTCTGGCCTTTTAAGAGTTGGAATGTTATGCTTTGATTTCATACAGTAACAGAGCATAATAACGTAGTGACATGTTCAAAACTTCAGGTAGTTTATGGTGATGTTTACATGCTGGATGATAAGATGAAGTGGCATACATTGCCATCTATGCCAAAGCCTGATTCACATATAGAAGCTTCATGGGTAATTTGTAACAATACCATTGTGATTGCGGGAGGCACAACAGAGAAAAATCCCGTGACAAAGAGAATGATATTGGTTGGAGAGCTGTTCCAGTTTGATCTTGACTCAAAGGTCCATGTTTTACTATCATCTCTGTTTTTTTTTGTGCTTAAATCTTGCTTTGGACATGCTGTGAATGTCTTAATACCCTACAAATCCACACAGAAATGGCATGTGATCGGGAAACTTCCTTATCGTGTAAAAACTACACAAGCAGCATACTGGAATGGATGGTTTTATATCACATCTGGTCAGCGAGACAAAGGACCTGATAATCCACAACCAAAGAAAGTTGTAGCAGACTTGTGGCGAACCAAACTGAGCTGCTAAAAAAGATCGTTTTCAACTCTTAAGTTCCAACATTTTTTGCTTATTTCATTATTTCACTAGATAGTTTGATCTAGAGTAAAATTTTGTTCCCAGTTTGACATTTAACACATTCAGTGTAGCATTTATATGAGTATAGTCTTACTTGCTTTTTAACAAATGTATTGGACGATGAAGTAGATAATGTTCATTTGACCAAGAGTAATAAATTGGATTTAAGTTTTATCAGTTTCTTTGGTTAAAAAACTGTACAAGAGCTGAATTACTCGTTTATACAATAAATCACATAACAATATCTTGTACTTGGTATCAGCAGATTGTGAGCTGATAGTTGACATTCAGTTCCCATTTTGTATGGTCTCTCATTTGCTTTTGACGACAATGACACGAAAATGAACAATTTAGCATTTTGGTTTTAAAATAAAAAACTGTACAAAAATTGAGTTTCTCATTTACACAATAAATTAAATAGCAATATCTGCAGATGGCTTTAAAACAGGAGGACCTGGAATCAAAGTTTTTCCATGCTAATCTGAAGATCAAGAGTAACACAATGAAATGGAAAAACAAGATCACCTCCTGATACAACATACAAACGTCAGCGAACAACTTAACTGGCCTAGGCAGCTGGTACTGTAGGGATCATTATAACTCGCTAGGTTCCCAAAAATATATGGAGATCGTAGAAATCAACCTCCTAGATCCAGTTTTATCTTAGTAATGGGGCATAAGGAGCTGGGCATGGAGATAAAGTGACATCTGGTAATTGGTTAATCAGATCAACAGTTGCCTCCAAGCATTTGCTTAGTATTTTCTTCTCACACCTGATAAGCTGTGTGGCAACTCGTTTCTTGGGGTCGATATCACATTCAGCTAGCTGTATTGCCAAAAAGCACATTAATTAATTCTAGAGTCCACCAGGGTATAATGGCAATTTCAACCCATTTAGGTACAAATGGGTTGGGTTGGTGGTTTATGTCAGGGTTAAGCTATATATCTAGTGGGTCAACTGGGTTATGCTTACAAATTTAACTATAAAGGTGATGGTTAAAATGGAACGAAAGTCATCGAAAATATATTCAAGTACATACAACCTCCTAAATCGTTTTATTGCTGAAAAAGTTTAGATCGTCCATGTAATAAGGTAGTTCCTGTAATCTTACTCGACACTTTAACTATCTATAAAATTAAAAAATACAAGGGGTTGTGGTTTGGCCAGACCAGATCTAATCCATTTTGACAAGCACTACAAAAATAGCATCTTTGACCCATTACCCAACCCGCCCATTTTACAACCCATAGGCATAGTCATCTAAACTTGGAAGTAACATGAAAACTTACCAAGGATTCATCTTCACTTAGAGTAGTGGGGTAACCTGCAAGTCTTTCCCTAAAATAAGTAGCTAGTTGGTCCAAAACTGCACGTTCCATACAAGGGCTTACCTGTAATATCATGGCATGAAAATAATAAAGATACTGAAGTTGGAAGCCGTTACCTGATATTGACAACATGTCCACCAGATTTACTTACCGGACAAACTGGGCCCTGAGAAGAAATAACAGATTCCATCTCTAAAGGATCTGAAACATAACCTAACCTCATATATGGAAGCATATCTAGAACGGCTTCTCTTTCCTTCCCCACTTTAACCTAGAGAAAAATAAAATGTAGTCAGCATCTAACCTCATGCACAACATCACTATTCATACTGCGAAACTAAGAATGACGTATGCCTGGAATGGTTGTATGGTTAACTTTCCATTTCGTTGAGCAACTAATCTCTTGTCTTGATATTGAGGATCCTCTGTATTCAAAGCTGCCTGAAAGCCAGACAAGTAAGATAGAGTACTAGCAGATATATATTTTTGACAAAGATACGAGTATTCAGAGTTCACCTCAACCACCAGACGGTCAAAAGAGTTATCTTCATCAACAAAACCATAGTTAATAAGCAACTTTGAATTTGGTTGTGGACCACACCTACAATTACAAAACAAAAAGGTAAGCTAAAGATCAGCAGGATACCTAGACAGTAAGCCCTTTAGAAACAGTCCAGGACATAAAATAGACATTCACCAAATCACCCCTTGTTTTACGTTTTTACAAGTAACTTGAATGTTCTATAAATTAATAAATAGTACGCGTATGCTAGACAAAGCTATCGAGGCATGCGAAAAATCATAAAAAATTCACTGCAGAAATGCACATGATGTTTTTAGAACATATCCATCCTTAAAATTACAGAAAATGGAACCACCAGTACACATATTTCCAACTTACACCCACTCTGCTTCGGTCAGTATGAAAAGTCCGAGAATAAAGAGTAATTCAAGGTAACTTTGACACTTGATTGATGTATACATGTACACACATACAATAGAAGAGAGTGATACTTTAACTGATTAGAGACTGCTTTACTAACATGACAACACTACTACTGCATTAGCATCTTGAAGTTACATCTAGTGATATAGTCTAAAAGGAAGAAGATACCATACCATACTACTATAGATTGCCCAGCTATGTATGGGCGATCAACAACCAATTGAACAGCTCCATCTACAGCTGTTAACATTGCTCTGCAGTTGCTCCTATAGGTCAGAAGAGGAGGTCCAAGAGGAACCAATGCAAACCTCCGTGCCAAACTGACATTCTGAATTTAGAAAGCGAGCATTGTACAATTGATAAGGAACAGTGAAAACGAAAAGCAGAACTGTTGAAAATTGATGGTAGATGGAAATCTGTCATGATTATACTTATTTCCTAGATCTAAAAAGATACTTTAACAAACATTCAAATGCTAGATAAAGCTAAAAATGCATATTAGTCTCATCCCAAGCAACTAAATAACACACAAAAACAGCTTTAACACAGACTAATCATATCAGGCCATAATATTATGACCATTAAGTGGTGGAACAAAGTTATATGTAACGGCGAAAAAACAACCAAATGACACTTCTATAGAAAAGAACGGACTTCAAAATATCACATTAAAAGGAAAGTAAATGACAACCAAGTGTAAACAGATGATAGGAGAAACCTGCAAATGCACAACACACGACTGGACTGCGACAAAAGCTTGTTTAAAGATCTCAAATGAAAACGCCTCCGTAGGAATATCAAATGGATATTGCTGCTCAAGGAAAAAAGAAAAGAGTAAACTAAAGTAATTAGCCATCTGAAGAAAGCAAAAGTAAATCCAAAACCATTCCATGTAGCTTTGTGGAGCAAATAGCTCTGACACAAACACAAATTAAAAAAAATGAACAAGGAGAAAACACCTGAAATAGAGATCCAGCCATAAACCAGACAGTGTCAAGCTCGCTATACTCTTTCCTGATGCCTTCTGCTCTTTCAACAACTTCGGCCTGATATATTTACATAGCGATTTACATTGAAGTATTGAACAGGTGAAAACGATAATCATTTTGCCAAATTTTGTGTAAGGTTTGCTTGTAGACCTTAAAGTTAAATTCAAAATAGAAACAAATACCTTAATCGGACTGCCTGTCAGATAATCCAATTCTGATTCGGACCACAAGAGTGGAGATTCCACAGATAACTGTCCCCTACCACGCTGACGATCAAGCTCTTTAATATACGGGTACCACACAGATTCTTTCCCTTGTTTTTTCTCATACATTAGATACAATGCAAGACAAGCTAACTCCGATAGTTTGTTCGTGGTTAGCAGTTCCGCTGCAATAAAGTTTAGAAAGAAAGTCCTAGTCATAAATAAAGGTCCATCAAACAGTAACAAGTTAGTTAGCTGCCAGCATATCCTTGGAGGCCTTCAACATCATCAAATTACTCTAAATTCGTTACATCTAAATTTCCAACTACACAATAATTACCGTTTTCTTTTCGGCTATATCTAATTCAAGCCTAGTAACGGGAAAACTAATATCGATGTTCAATATCGACCTATCTACTTAACCGACTGGCTAAAGAACAATGCCAAACAATCCACATATAAAATGAACAAAAACGAATATGTTACCTATAGTTTCGTTCCCCAAAACTCTCTCAAGTGTAACAACCAACGAATTCGGAACAGAAAACGCAATATCACCTGCCTACGATTCGACAAAAAAACATATAATCAAAAAAACAAACCTCATATAATCAAAAAATAAAAAATGAAACAAAATGCGCAACAACCTGCAAGTCTTCACTAGCAGCAACGTAATGAGTGGAAGGATGGCGTGAATCATAAGCAGGGCGGTCTTTCAAAACAACTTTACACGGAGGCAAACCGTTTTTATGCATCCATGATTTCAAATCTTCTTCTTCTTCTTCTTTTGTAAATTCTTTATGTTTATTAATGGCAGAAACCAGTATATCGGAACTCGAAGAGGCGAAAAAAACGTTTCGATTTCGATAAGAGGAGCGAAGAGCATAATTGTGCTTGTGATTTGAAAACGAAAGCCTGGGAAGAATGGAAACATGATGAATGGGATTGAAATCGAATATGAAATTGGTTTGATGTATATAACAGACGTCCATTGAAAGTCAGTGTTGAGTAGTATGGATTAGGGTTTATATGCAATTTGGGATTGTGATTGTGATTGTGATGGTGATGGTGGTTGTGACTGGGTGAGTGACTGAATGGGTGGGTGGATAATTTTGTTGGTGGCGTTGAGAGGAGAGGGGGGATAAGGAGGGAAATGAGAATCTGATATGTTGTTGTTCTTGTTAGGATGATTGGCTCACTTTACTTTTTTGGTACCTCACCTTTCTACATTTTTGCTTCTCTTTCCATTTTTTTTTTCCTGGTGTCTCGAAACCTATGGAGCATTCCCGCACATTACATGGAGGGATGGCAAACCATCATCAAATGGTCTAATAGTAAGGAGGTCTTTTTTCTCATAATAAGTCAGGGGTTCGAGTCCATACCTTAGGCATATTTGGGGTGGCCATAGGTATTAATTTTCACCTATAGTGGGCCTGAGTGAGTTTTCCCCTCCAGATCTCTGGGTGATAGGGGTTTCTCGTCGATTGGTTTAAATTAGGGGCAATGGGGCTCTCTAGCGCGGCCCCGGTTAAGACAACGTATGCTAGACTTCCCGATATTCGCGAGTAATCCACACCTTTCAAAAAAAAAAAAAACATAGAGGGATGGCAATGTGACGGGGAATCTTTCATATCCGGTTTCCACTTGAAATCTCATCTTCGTTGGGGGATTATCTTACATCTTTATACACGTCTTTATCGGGTATCGGGGATCTCCATCAAGTTATCAAGGATATCGACGAATTTTTTTTTTCCTTTAATAAATAAGGAAATGCCTAAATTCTTCAGCAAACAAAGCTAAAACGTAATACAAATGACTAAATTCAACAACAACAAACAAGAGACTAAGTCAAACACTCCCTTTGTTAAATGGCAAATTAATGACTCATTTAGTTGGAGGAAAATGTACTCTAATTTTTCATTTCTAATTTTTTAGAAAATAAAATAGTTTCACATCTCTAAAAAATAAATGAAAATTATAAAAACGCGTTCAAAACTAGAAGATGTTATTTTTATTTTCCACATAACTAAAACACATGTTATAATCTACTTCTTCTTTTTGTTTTTGTTTTTTTTTTTTTTTTGCGGGATGGGTAAATATAAAGTAAAGTTTTTAAAATTTAGAAAATAGAAAATGTGGAAAATGATTAAAAAAAAAAAAAAAAAAAAAAAAAATTTTTTTAAATTATTTCTT
>JAOXNX010000011.1:4429205-4441225 GCA_028566075.1 Solidago caesia
ATATGAACCTTTATTATGTTTTCACACGTGAATGAAGTCATTCACATGTGATCTAATACATAATTTTAAAATTCTCACAGTTCTCGTAAATAAAAAGGTTCTCACAAGAACTTGTCTTTGCTAAGCAAATATAATGTTTGTTTGGGGACAAAAATGACCAAACTTTAAATTACAAGGGGAGCAACCGCTATGAAGAATCAAATATGAATAGCAAATTGGGAGCAAATGTTTGGGTTTTAGTAGAACCCTAATAAGTAAAACAATCACACAAATGGCGATTTCAATCAAGCGTGCAATCATTTCCTGTCGTAACCTAAATCCTTTACTCCGATCATATCGCCGGAGTTCTCACTTCGCTGCCGCCGCTACATATTCCCTGAATTCTGCCTGTGATCGCCGTCCGACGTTTCACGGTTCCCCGGCGACCAGTTTTCTCTATGAATCTCGCAGATACTTGGCTAAATCACGCAAGAAATGTATCTCTCTTTATTTACATTAATTATATTATATTAAGTTTTTAATTCTAAGTTTGCACTATGTAAACAAATAATTGTACACCGCATAGTGTTGTTTTCAAGAAATGTATTATGAATGTACACAATGAAAGTTCGCCGTATACAACCAGGGACGGGACTACATTGAAGGTAGGGGTAGCCCGGGCTACCGATACACTCAATCCAAGTAGTGTAAATTTTTTTGAAAAAAGTTGTGGTCTTTATTGGTGCTACGGGTGAAAGAAATATGGGGTATTGGTCAATGTAGTTAACTCTAAACTTTTGAAAGATTTTCCTAGCAATGAAACTTATAAAAACGACTTCGTGCAACCAAATGGGAAATGTAACTTACCAAAAGCCCCAAAAACTTAAAAACCGTTAAAAGTAGCCAAAAATCCTTAAAACCGCTAAAAATCGTAACAATCTAGTCATTATCCTTACTTTGCACGGATACAATGCTAATGTTAAAAAATTTGTGCTATGGGTAAATTTCAATCCTAGTTCCTCCACGGTATACAACAGTCTTATTTTTTTACACTGTATGTGTTGTGTATGGCTAAGTTTTGTGGTGTACATATCACATACCGGATCAGTATAATTTTGCTGCCTTAAATTTCCACTTTTAGTGCATTACTTAACAAAGCTTTCAGGGGATGACGATGATGGGGAACTTGGTGTTGCTAATGCTGATGCTGCCAGCAGAGTCGAAGTTGTAAATATTGGTCCGATTATTAAGGCGGCTGCTATTTCTGAAATGGAAGCAGGGATTGAAGCAGTATCACATGAGCTGAGTAAATTGCGCACTGGAAGGGCGTCATCAGGTGCTTATGATGTCTGTTTGGATATTTTATTTTTATGTTTGTTGATTTCTGTAGAAGCTTGTTTTTCTGTTAAAAAAATTTTTTCTTCATATTTTTTGTAGGAATGCTTGACCATATTATAGTGGAAACCGGGGGTGTGAAGATGCCTTTGAATCGGATGGCTGTTGTTTCGGTTTTAGATCCCAAAACGCTCTCAGTAACTCCGTATAATCCAAGTGTAATACTTCCTATTCCTGCCATACCTAATATGCGTTTTCAATTTTATATTATTTGTGGACGTGGGAATTTTGATCCAGTTTGCGTTCATTTAATGGAAAGTTTGTCAATATGATGATTACGTTCAGCAGAAGCTTCTAAAGTGTGTTATTTGCCATGACTTGTGCATAGGGTCATAGACTATGAGTGAATGATAAGTTAGATTAGTGAATGCATTTATGCTCTGACAGTGCGATTGAATTATTCAGGCCTTGAAAGAACTAGAGAAAGCTATTGTTTCATCACCGTTGGGTTTGAATCCTAAGCCAGATGGCGAACGCTTGATTACAGCTATTCCTCCGTAAGAGTCTAAAACTCAGTATTTACTGCTCTGCTTGAGGGATGTAGTTTTTTGTTTTAGCCAATGATTGATGCCATTTTCTTTTTTCGTAATTATTTTATGTTCTTATATCTAACATGGAAGGAGATTTTGGTGAAAGATGATGTAATTATTTCCTTATTTTACTAATAGCACATGTCTAGCTTATGTACGAAGTGTTTTATTTGTATCTTGGCTGCTAATGTTTTTTGTATTCTTCGCAATGAGCAGCATGACCAAAGAGTCGATGCAGGTGAGATTATCTTCTGTAGTGATGCTATTTTTGAGTATTTTTTAGCTTTTTAATATCTTAGATTTGTTCTACCTACTTCAGGCCGTATGCAAAGTGGTAGCTAAGTCTTCTGAAGATGTCAAACAAAGAATTAGAAGAGCTCGGCAAAAGGTATAGTTATCTAATTTGGTCCGTCCTTGTAGTTGTGCTGTTAAATTTTCAATTCTTCTTCAACTGCCTGGTAAATCCGTAAATGTCATTCAGTATGGTTTTAATACCAGTATCTTCAATTATTATAAAGGATGTTTGGAGATACTTAATGGATCATCTACATTAATTCTAACATCCGTTTAGTCTATAAAAAGATTGAACTGCAGTATGTTAATACAACTTTTATTATTTACTTTCTTAAAGAAATAGAAAAACGATGTAGTGATGTTTTGAGTTTTGATATTCAACATTGTATAGAGTAAATGAATGTTAAAGATTTTCTCCTGTGGTGTTGCTACTTGCTAGTTCTTAGAACTTCTATCATATTTATAATATAGGCTTTGGACTCGATAAAGAAATCCGTACCTAAAAAAGAGGGGAATAAAGGCAAGGACAAAGAGAAGAGCAAAGCTAAACCCATTTCAGGTTTTTCAGCAGATGATGCTAAAAGATTGGAAAAAGAGGTAATACTTTATAAAAGCATATACTCTTACTAATAATTGACACATTTCCGGCCATTCATTTGCTCTTATTCTTTTCCCTTTTTTCAGATTGAAGAGTTGACAAAAAAGTATACCAAGTCAGCCGAAGATATATGTAAAGCTAAGGAAAAGGAAATTACTTCAAGCTGAGTACAATCTTTCAGTATTCCTTATGGATTGACGGGTACTTTGTCTTGGGAAAAATCAAATGTTAGATGTTTTTATCATTAATTCTAGAAAGTTTGAGGAGCTTCACAAATACCAATATACCATGGTTAAAGCGTGCCAGAGGCGTAAGTTAATGTTGTTCCATGCGAACAATAGTTTATTTGCGAGATAACATTCTGGAATATGTATTTCGATTGATCCCACATTGGATTGTTGGTGTGTTGAAGGCTTTGAGAAGCCTTACACAATGTATTTTTGTTTGGATATGTGAATAAGGTTTGAAACATAACTGGAACATTTTTGGAACTAAATAGTTACAAGGGGGTGTTGCAGTCGATTCACAGTCTTTTGTTTGGCATTGTTTGTTTATACATTCAATATTTTTTGTTTTCAGCTTCGCAATCTGTTAATTCGGATGCTATTAGCCTATTCCGATCAAATCTATCTCTCTTTAATCTACTGATAGTCATTGTAACTTGTAGTTCATATTTGTTTGTATGTTGATTGTTGAGATTGATTCATTCCAGTTTTATTAGAAGCTTGGAACAATTTTTTGCTTAAGCGTTCAGGAAATGGCCTGTCAAACTGGTTATACATTACCTATTTTTGACAAAAAATTGTCCTATCAAACTGGTTATACATTACCAATTTTATGTGAACCCCCCTACGTCGTGCTTATGTGAAAGGGGGTTATTTTGTGTTAATAGTTGTCTCAGATGTAAAATTGAGTGCATATTTAGACTACTTGACGACTACTCAAAGGATTTCACCGCAGATACATGGAATTCAACTTGAATAGGTTCTGCTGGAGATTTCACTTACAAAGTTACAAATAAGATCGAGAAGAAATCATATTCAACTCTAGCTTTGTCGTTTCAAAGTTATCGTTGGTACCGACACCAACATCTGGTACATAATTGGAAAAGTTTGTTTCAATGAAAGCTAACGCTAATAAAATGGGATAGTTCAATCGTAAAGTTTAAAACCAACGAGAATTGTCATACTTATACTGTAATCAGGCTTGTTCGTGGTTATGATGCTTGAGTTTGGCCTCTTTTGGTTCGCCTTCTTGGCTCTTGATAAACAGATAAAGCTAGCTAGTATACTAGGATTGAATGTGAAAGGTCAAAACTTGGGGTATTAAAAGTGGAGTAAAATAAAGTAACTCCCAATACCGTATTTCACGGGTTATGAGTTTCAGATACCGTTTTTTACGGTGTATGAGGGAGGTTGAGATATTACTCTACTTAAGGTAGAGAGGTTGTTTCTGGTTGGTAGAAGAGGACCCCCGGCTTCAACATTGACCTCTGTTTCCGGAGGCAAAGGTGTTAACCACTTGATCCAAGCCTGCTTAAAATTCGGGGTACTGTAACTTGAATAAGAAAGTTTCATAGGACCCAATGTTTATTTCACTTGTAGCTGAGTACAGTAAGGCTGATTTTATGTGTAACCCAGGGTTAGGAAAATAGGAGTAGCATTGCAAAATTACTACATTATATTTTATATTTTGATATATCTATCTATTAACTAAAACAGGATTCTGAAAAAGCCACTTGGCATCTCCAGAACCCACCTAAAAAATTTTCCCGCCTCTCTCTCTTCATTTAATATATTTCTTTTTCCTTTTCTTTTCTTAAAATCTATTATTTAGGTTTTTCATTTCCATTAACATTATCATTTAATTTAATTATATTTTTAAGATTTTCTAATAAATAAAGGTTATCACTTATCACATAATTATTAATTTTCTATTATTTCAATTTTATTTTATTTTTTAATTCATTATAGATTGTGAATAATTCTTAGGTATCATTGTACCTGCATGATACACGTTGGTGAATAATTTATCAAAATTCTAAAAGCTTAAAATAACTAAAATGTTGAGTGACAACACAACGAAGGATGATGGTGTACGGCTTCATTGACCGCTGTATTAGAACGGTTTTCGGTGGTAGTGTATATATTATATTAAGTTTTATTTTTGACTTTATAAATAAATATTATAAAAAAAAAAAGTAAATAGGGCAAAACTCCCTCTGGCCGCCCTAAGACAAATCAGTGGCCAACCCACCTAAATGGGTTAATTTTATAGATAAATATTATACATATTTTTATAAATATATTAATTATTGTCGAAGTTATTTTATTGTTGAAATACATACGACTTTTTTATTATATGATCATTACTATTACAACATCTTTTAATATACGACATTTATTAATGTAAGCTTTTAAAATAAAAATAAAAAATTACAAAAATACATTAAGTACATTGCATTTACAATTTTTATATTTCATATAAAAGCTAAAACTTTGATGTTTTTTACTCCTTTTGTTTTGGTTTTTCTATAATATTCTCATGTTGATTCGTGTTAAAAAATTTATTAAATATGCTATAATGACGTCATTCATGCTTTTTAAAGATAATATATGAGTAATTTTTGTCACCTACCATTTAAGTATTTTTATGTGATTTTTTTATTTGTTCCTAACTAATTTTATTTATTTTTATTTAATTACAATGTTTAATTTGTTATACTGTTATCTTGATGTTGAAACCTAACATTTATTGGCCGTTATCTTTTTACTCATTTACTGTTTGATAATAAGTGTAAAATGACACATAAAATTAACAAAATGTGAAAGATTGTGTATGCATTTATTTAAGAAAATACCACTTTCGTAGTAAAAATTTGATCATAAGGATCTTTTATATCGAGTTGCAGTGATGTTATAAATGATAATGTTATTCAAATAAAATAAGTTTACTCTATTTTTTATTTTATATTGTTGTGATTTGTTAAATTATTTTTATAACGATGTGTTGAAACTAAAACTAGTAACAATTATAAAGCTTTATGTATAGATAATCTTTAACTTGTTCCCTAAGACTTAACTAATTAAATAAAATCTTAATAATACTTTCCTAATTATAAAATATCCCTAAATAAAATAATATATAATAAACTTAAAGTCGAATCACTTTGGACTTTGGAGGTACAGTTTCCTGTTCAACCATGTCTGATTATTGTTGTGATTTCAAGATCGAGATTAATTAGCCCACTTCTAGTGTTTGGGTAGTAAGGTGGTTTTGATTGTGATCATTTTTTGGACAATTAGTTCAGTCATGTTATTTAAGGTAATTGATACAACTGGGCCTTCATGTCGAATTGTCGATATCCTTAATTGGGTTATACCATCAACATCTGGCCGACTGGCCTTGATATATAAGTGAACCATTAACCAATACGAACCGTGTACAAATCTCAGTCGAGCGTCGAGACACACATGGAATACAAAGTGTATAAGACTGAGAGAGTATATCTTCTTTAAAAAGTTACAGAGTAATATATAAATTCGGATAATATACGATTTTAATTTACACATAATCGAAAAACCAAAAATCTGAGTGTCTTAACGACTTAACCTATAAAAGAAAGAAAGTTTACATGATCTTGATAAAATATTATTAATTAAAACTCCGTTCTTAGATATAAATAAACTTCATTCCGGACTAATTTTTCAAAACACCAATACACAAACGTAAAGATAGAATGTTTTTGGAAATAAATTGTATTGACACAACTTTTGTTAACATAGTTGGGGATTAACGTATTCAAACTATGTGAGGACTAATCAGTATTTTAGTTCCAGCACGGTAGAATAATATTAGTGATAATTCAGTTCCACTCATCTCCTTTAATTGAGAAAATTACATTTTTGTCTCTCAACTTAGCACGTTTGAAACTTTTTGCCTTTAAGTCGAAAATACCAATTTTGGACCCCGAAGTTGGTCAATTTTTACTCCGCGACCAAATGCCGTCCAAATTAGGTCGTTAACCCCTCACGTAACAAACGCGTGAGGGCATTATCGTCTTTTCAATATTAATATAGAGTAAATTATATTTTTAGTCCCTTAAGTTGGCATGATTTGCAATTATCACTCTAAAGTCGAGAAATAACAAAAATGTAATTTTTTAAATAAAAATAACGGTCTGTGGCCCATTGTTAAGGTCTTTGACTTTAGGGTATTCCACTAAGGGTCGAGTCTCACCTCCTACATTTGTAGGGGTGAATTATGGGGGGATTTTTTTTTGGGGTGGGGGGGGGGGGGGGGGTTGGTTCCGAGAGTCATGGATTTCATTTCAGGCATTCGTTTAATTTATAAGTAGCAATAGAATAGTTGTCGTTCTAAAAAAAACATACATATAGTAATAATACATGTGTACACTATGAACATAAATTAATTATGATCAAATGGTAACAAACATATCTAAACAGAAACAAAACACACACATATATATCTGCAACTAGAATAATTTGAAAAAAGATACACATTTCTCAGAACACGTCGTCTGTTTGCGTCTTCTTCTCAAAACCTCTCTTTCCCAAAACCAAATTCATACATATCTCTAAATATATATATATAAAACAAATCTGTATCTTACACAAATAAATTCATAAATCTATGTATATAAACATGACGTCTGTTTTTTTTTTCGATCCCCCAAAAAATTTATACAACCCATCTTCTTTCTCGATCCCCCAAAAAATTGCATTTTTGATATTTCTCAACTTTAGAGTGATAACTGTAAATCGTGCCAACTTAAGGGACCAAAAATATAATTTACTCTATATAAATGTTGAAAAGATGATAATGCCCTTATGTGTTTGTCACGTGGGGCACTTAACGAGACAAAATAGACGGCGTTTGGTCGTGGAGTAAAAATTAAAAAAATTGACCAACTTCGAGGTCGAAAATTAATATTTTTTTACTTAAAGGAAAAAAAAGTCTAAAACATGTCAAGTTGAAGGACCAAAAATGTAATTTTTTCCCTTTAATTTCTACTTATATCCTCTTAGGAGGAGGGAGTGGTGACCTCCTACCTAAGTACCCAAATTTGTCATATCACCTTTACCCAATTAAAACCCTCTATGTCAAAGCTACCAAAATCTTACATTTAGTACCAAAATGAGAGACAGTGGTACCCTATCTACCCAAATCACAATAAGACAAAAAAATAATAATAAACATGTGTGGGTGTGTGAGTGTGTGTGTGTGTGTGTGAGAGAGAGAGAGAGAGAGAGAGAGTAATGGCTAGAGAACCGATCAACTTGTTTACCCAATTTACTACCCGATTTGAAGTACCCGATACACCAGCGGCGGTGTAGCCGAGCTACCCGAGCCCTACCTCAACCATCTTTAATCTTTCTATAAGAGTTCTTGGAATCTTCATTCTTAAAGTAGATTACTACATTTTCGTAGTAAAAAATCTTTGAACTTCTCGAGATATCATTGCCGAGTCATTTTGCAAATTTGTATCCTGTTTTTGACTTTCATATTAAGATAAGAATGTTATTTTCTGAAATTAAAAAGTACTACTGTATTTGTCGATCAAAAGAGTGCCAAGATAATTTTGGCACGTGGTCAATCTTTTTTGAAAACTCATTCTTTATGCTTCTTGTAGTTCTTTAGTCATCTTTTAGTCTTCATGTTTCTTGTCTTTAAAAAGACCAAAAGTTTGAAAAAGGTAAGGATATTCGTTGTTGGTAAAAACGGACCCTTTTGGATAGTGTAAAACCTTAGACTATCCTATGGAACTTTATATATCAAAACATGTGGTAAAAACTTAAAAAACTTTTTTAAAGAGGCTCATTTCTTTTGACATCTTCAATTAAATTAAGCGAAATGATAAACATAACCTCGGAATTATGTTTAACATGTTATTATATGTATAAAATATCTGTATATTAAACTTAAGCACCTTATATATTTACCGATTAATATCTAATGTACATGTTTTAATGCATGTAACAACATGTTAAACATAGCCATATTTTAATTATCATTTCTTTTAAATTAATATGGATTATCGTTTAAATCTATCTGTACTAATAAATGAGTAATAAAATTAGAAGAACTTATCATATCTCAATCAAATTATATCCTTAATTAATAGTGATTGATGTGAATAGTAACTTCTATAGGTTAATATATATATTTGATTTAGTAAAATATAAACATAAATGACTTTAGGTGGGGTGGCTTGGTGTCTAATTGCTAGGGGGAGGTCCCTGGTTCGAAACCCATCAGAGCCCCTTGAATTATAAATACAGACTTTCCAAAAAATAGTCCTAATTTAATTTTTCATTTTATTAATTATATATATATATATATATATATATATGTTTATGTTTGTTTTATATTTGGTTTATTATTTTTTTATTCCTTTTTTATATTTTAATTTTTTTTTTTTTTGCACAAAATAAATATATGTATTTGATATTGTAAACTTTTGAACGTAGTTGTATTATTATCTTTATAACATACTAAATATTAAACAAACTTGGACTTCGATGGAGCGCCAACTTTTGAGCGTGGTTGTGGTATTGTCCTTTAATAATTTTCTTTTTTGTTTTTATTTATATTTTTTTAGTTTTTGTTACATTATGTTTTACGGAATTATTAATATGGGAGAAAATACATTTATGATGTTGTGTTCGTGGTACCGTCTTTAAAAAAACCGTACAAAAATGATATTTACGGCCCCGCAATGCGGGGCTTCCGAACCTCTTAGTTTTATATTATTATCAAACTAACTATTACATGTAGTAAATTTAACTTTATGTGTAGATTTGTAAAAAATATTTTACTTGAGTTATTTACATATTTGATGATGATGAATATATGAGTTTCTAATGTTTGATTGTTTTAGGTTTTGATTGTTCCTAGCAAAAAAAAATAGAGTTTTCTTTTTAATACATAATTTGGTTTAATAATTTTATGTTAGTTGTTAGTTATCGAAAAAGAAGGAGCATCGGCCTAAAAAATACACATATTACACTACAATCAGTATTTGGGTCGGTATTACCGGTACCGAACCGGTTGGTACCGGAACCGGTTATCTTCAAAATTGGGAACCGAATACCGTACCAAATACCAAACGATACTGATTTTCGATACTAGTACCGGTCCGGTATCGGTTCGGTACCGGTAATTTCGGTACTCTTAGGTGGGAGAACTTGAATCATCTATGATTTTGATACATTTTGTTTCTTTGTCAAGAGTATATATGTTTGACAATCTTTAAATAAAAAAATATTTACGATGATGCGGTTGTGGTATTGCCCCTTACTGAAAACAGGTGGCGGTTAAACATGTCTAATCTATTCAAATGTTTCTTTTTTTCCCATCTTTACTTTCAATCTTGTCATGTGTCTTGATCTTCTTTTAAAACATATTTAAGCTTATGGATTTTAATATTATGTATCAGTTTTGAAGATTAAAAGCTAAAAGGGGTAATTTAAAACACATTACGTGAATATCATATCTCCGTGAAAAATATCATGCAATCGTTGGGAATGAAGTTGAATACTTGAACGTATGCGAAACTTTACAAAAGTTTTGATGGTTTCCAAAATTTTAGAAAATTCTAATAATAAATATTTTAAAGTTCAATGACAAATTAAGAGTAGACTAAATATACATTAATTGTGTAGTTTATACTTTTGTTTTTCTTGACAAGCAGTTTTTTTTTTTTTTTGTTCATTAAATTAAACAACTTAGAAGTTTTGTGAGGGAGAATCCACCGTGGATGAATTCAATGGCTAAGGCTACTGGCTATAGCATTACGATTAGGGATGTCGATGACAAACACTTGCCTTGCTCCCTTTTTGACCATTTTTAGTGCTCCCTTTAGATTTTTAAAAAGCTTTCTTTAATGCGACAACTTTTTATTTTATTTATTTTTTTCAAATCAAAGGCTTTTCTCTATATCAGCATAACAGTTTGTGTAATGGATGGGAGTAAAAAATTTTATCGGCTGTGTCCGACGATTTTTTATGGTAGTTGTCGCACACGAGATTCAATAGTGGGAGAAATAACACAAATTTGTTACATGTATCCTTTTTTATAATTAAATTTTAAAAAAAGTTGTAACAAAATCAGAAAATAATTAAATAAGTTAATTATCAAAATGGATAAGTTTACGGTTTACCAAATAAGATCTCCAATAGAAAACATTGTGTGTTTGGGAGAACGCTAATATTGCCATTCCTAACTAGGGATGTTGTTAGTCCCAAGATTAAAATTTGCTGAGAGGTATTCACTGCTGATGTATCATCAACACGGTATTATGTCTCCAACATTGATGCAAGTGATCAGTAAATAAATCCTGATCAACAAAGATGTAACATTTAAGTGAAATCGAATACTGAAGTTGAAGAAAGAGATTGACTCGCTAAAATGGGATCGACAGTCAATTTGACAGATCAAGTATTATTACAAGGATTGAATGAGCAAGTTTGACAAGTACTTGTTTAGTCATTGTTATAGCGCTAAAGGAAATATTTTTGCTATAAGTAAAAAAGAAGCGGGAAAAGGAAAAAGATTATGCCCATGTAAGCAGTCGCATGTTTAACTGACACAAATAGACACGACTAATTGTGGTATTGTCAGTTTGTGTAAGAATGCTTACACAACGTCTTTTTAACCAAGAAGTCTAAGGAACAAAATGGATATGTAAGAAGCTTTAAAGTCCAATGTACTTAGCCAATGAAATGTCAACATGCAAAAGAATGTCAAAAGCTAAGAACCTTGAAACTTTTGCAAGGTCGTCTATAAAAGGAAAGGTCAAGGAACAGTAAAGGCGTCGATTTCTAGATCATTCATATCGTTTGTATTAAAATAATACTAATGTAAACAAAACTTTAATTTTAAAATAAATATTTAATTTTAATTATAAATACATTTTCACCTTTCATTTTTTCTTTCAAACCCATACCCAAAGGCCAAATCCATTTGTAAACCAAACACATCCAAAAATCGTGATACCAAAAGTTAAAAGTCGATCCTATATTGTTGGGTTTTACAATCATATTATCAAATAATAACACGAGTACGCAACGGAAAATATTATGTAATTTATTAATTAACCAAAGAAAAAAACGTGTACCTTTTAGCTAAGCTCCAATAAAACTATATTAAACTATAGTTTAGGGTTTAAAGTAAAACCCCTCTACGGATAGTCCACACTACAC
>JAOXNX010000011.1:4455998-4467878 GCA_028566075.1 Solidago caesia
CCTTCATTCTCATATTATCTACCTAATGATTCTCAATGTTAAGGCTCACAAGAACTCCTTATCCTACTATGCTTTAATAAAATATGATGCATGCTCTTTTTGGTTGTAGTTAAAAAATCATCCGAAAATGCTATGGTAATATATTAAAACACAAGTTACACAAACCCTTTCCCATTTTGATATTGATGATCTCGAAATTATAATTTGTGCTTCATTACATTGTGTATGTGATTATATTTATGGGGTCTGGCTGCAAATTTTACAGCTTCAAATACTTTTGGAGCCATTTTCATGGAAGAAGAACAACTCGTCTGACACAGAAGAAAGGTAATATATAGCCTTCTTCCCTATTCATGTGCTACGCCCTATTAGGTGCTTAACATTTTTATTTATTTATTATTGTGTAGTGTTGGTGCATTTTTTCAGCGTCATTTTGGGAAGGAGGTATATGTATATTGTAGCCTTTTCCCTCGGTTCATTTTTTCTGGTATTTGTCTTTGTTTCAATTCTAAGGAGTCCAAGTTTTCATTTGTGTGGTACTTAAAAATTTCTCCATGCTTTCCGTTATCGTAATTATCTATATTTAATGTACATATGTAAGGTTGTTGAGTATCTCATTGATCCTGTTGTTGCGGGAACAAGCGGTGGAGATCCGGAGTCACTTTCTGTAAGTAATTCTTCCAAGTCCATGCTGCTTTATATTTGTGTGGAAATATAAATAACTGCTTTCAGTTAACGAACAAAAAACTTTATAAAGCATGTGGAGGTGCAAATGCATTCTTTTACAGCCCTGCTACCTCACATTATTAATTTTCTAGGTTAATGTATCAACTTCATATTTTCCACACAGATGCGCTATTCATTCCCTGAATTATGGGATTTAGAGAGAAGGTATGTACACTACAAAATAATTTGTAATTCATTCTTTAAGCGAGCTTGATTATTTGTTCCCATGCAATCTACTATGATTTTTTATTATAATATTTATAAGCCTTGTACTATTAAATTCGACATGTTATGCGATGACGTCAAATCTACATGCAGGTTTGGTTCAATCATTTCTGGGGCATTTCAGTCTATGATATCTTCCAGGGGCAGGAAAAAGAGTCCTTCAGGGAGTAGCAAGCGCAGGCGTGGCTCCTTTTCATTTTTAGGTGGAATGCAGGTAAGATGGGTGATTTTGTCTGTCAAGATTGTATTATTTGTTATAGTAATTTATTGGAATCTAATATATTCTTTAAAGTAGAAACGGCCATCAATATTTTGCTTATATATTTTCTTAAATCTTTATTCTTACGCAGACACTTACAAATGCACTAAGCAAAGAAGTTGGACAACATGAACTCAATCTTCAATCAAAGGTGCTTGAAATGTCCTATACCTGTGATGATAAGACTACTGGGAGTTGGTCGATCTATTGTGCTCCATATCAAAACAAACAAATAGATCAGAAACCTTTTGATGCTGTGATCATGACCGTGAGTACATTTGTTGTGTTATCTTATAGTGACATTGACATAAATTTGGTTAACATTTTGCATCTTGACGAGGCTAGTTTGTCTCGGCAACTTTATTTGGTGAATCTGTGGACTAATTATGGGAATTCTTATTCTCACGTTCAGAAATAGGAGAATTCTTGAATATACATCTGCTTGATTTGATGCTTATTAATTTGTAAGTGCAATTAAAATGTAACTAACACAGAACATGTTCCCGAATTAGGCCCCACTTAGCAATGTGAAAGAAATGAAGATTACGAAGACAGGAAGTCCATTCTTGCTCAATTTTATACCAGAGGTATGTTTTTGTACCGTGCGACTTCTCTCATATGGAATTCGTGCAGAACCCCTTAGTTTTAGTTCTTTTGAAACTTGAACAATAATCTTTACCATGGGGAGAAATTCTTTTAAAAAGAATATTTTGTGCTTTTTTTAATGCAGCTTAGTTATATGCCAGTTTCAGTCATAATCTCCACATTCAAGAAAGAGAATGTGAAGCGGCCCCTTGAGGGATTTGGAGTGCTTGTTCCTGCCAAGGAGCAGGAAAATGGTTTGAAGACGCTAGGTAAAGCTTGCCTGTGTATGGTCTTTGTTAACTATAACTACTATTGAAAGTTCTGTTATGCAGGCACTCTCTTCTCTTCCGTGATGTTTCCAGACCGTGCCCCTGAAGATTTGTACCTTTATACCACCTTTGTTGGGGGAAGTCGAAACAAAGAACTGGCCAAAGCTTCGAGGTAGGCTTGGTCGCTGCCATAATTCTGCTTAATACTGTTATACTGTAGCTTCAAATTTGCTCAAGTATTGAGGAAGTTTTTGCTGTATAATGGCCGCTATAAAGACTTAATAAAAGAATCTTCTTGACCATTCCCTATAGGAATGTCAATCTATTTATTTATAATGATAATGGACGAGTAGGTATATTTTAACTTGGAAACGTATCCGGAGAAAAGGAGAAATGTTGGAACTTTCCCATTGCTTGCTATTTAATGGGAGAGGACATAACTCAAGTATACTTCTTGCAATAATATATATTTTCTGTAATAACAGGGATGAGTTGAAGCAGATAGTAACTTCTGACCTCAAACAGTTGCTTGGAGCAGAGGGAGAGCCACAATTTTTGACGTAAGGACACATTCTAGCTTCACTGCGTTTTGAACAATAGTTTATTTAGATCAAAGGACCGTAAGAATTTGCATACCTAGCATTCCTGAGCATTATTTAAAACAATTACACAATTTAATTTTCAACTTAGACTTTTTCATCATCACATTTTCACCAATTGAAATTGTTTTTTAAAAGTTCAACTTTTTTTTAAAAGCCCGAGGTTCATAGATACTTGTACAATGTACAAGTAGCCTATGCTTAAATTGTCTTGTGCTTTTTTGTTCATGTCATACATGATGATGCTGTGAGTTTAATTGCAGTCACTATTACTGGAGCAAAGCATTTCCATTGTACGGGCGTGACTATGGCTCAGTTATAGAAGCAATTGAGAAGATGGAAAAAGAGCTACCTGGTTACTTTTATGCGGGTAAACCTATTTGTGTTTGTATTAGAGTATATATTTTTTAAAAAAAGGCAAATTATAAAGGAAAGTTGGTTGATGAGAATGAGGATAAATTTATTAGGTAACCACAAAGGAGGACTTGCAGTTGGAAAAGCAATATCCTCTGGATGCAAAGCAGCCGAATCTGTGATTTCATATTTGGATTCATATTCGGATGAGAAGCATTAGCTAGATGTTGTGGTAATCCTGTTTATAATATAAAAATGAATGAAATTCTGAGCCTGAACTATATAATCCTGCATATTCTTGGTTATTATTCAACTTGCAAGAATTTTCTTGCTCGTGTACATCTCAAGAATGTTTCTTCGCTCGAGAAATATGATGAAAAAATAGCGTGGCTTTTTACGGTGTCTTTGAAGGTAGTTGAAGGGATCAAGCTTTAGTGACTTTTATAATGCAATAATAATGTACCAAAATGCTGTAGAAATTGGTGGTTCCTGATGAAGTTTAACATTGCAAATGTTGTAACAAAACACTGGGCTCAGGTTTTGCATGATTTGCCATCTGTAACAAAGGCTCACCATTTTTGGGGATACTTTTAACTATTTGTTTCAACCAAATTGTTTAAGTAAAAGCCAATCAGGTTTAAGCTTATTTAATTAGTTTTTTTTCTTTTTTTCTTTTCCTTGTTTAAGGGTTATCCCGTGATGGTGAGCCATTTTTGGATCATTGTAGCGATATAACCAGATTTTGCCTGTGGCCGGTTTTGGCCAACTTGGCCACCCCAAGGATATGTTTAGGGCAAGATTCGAACCTGGAATCTCTTGTGAGGAAACATGTCTCCTCCTATGGTTAGCTTATTAAAATTAGTATATTATATATTCTTACAAAAGGTCTTAGATTCGAACCTCTTTAGGTAATATTTTAGAAGTGGTCAGAAAAGGGTTTTCTTAAATATGAATACCCCGGTCGGTCGCATATAAAAAAACTTGTCTTTCCGAATAATTGAACAAGGTAAACGTTCTTCGTTTTCTATTTTATGTAAACAAAATGATAGAGTATTCTATTTTTGTTTGGAGAGGATGTAAACTATTGTTAAGGCAAAGGGTCAAAGTGGAAAGATAAAGGCCGATGTGGTCTTTCATGGGAGTTTGTGTCCTTGAAATTCACCCAATCCCAAACTTTGTCTTTGTGCTGTCGTACCTTTTTCTTTTTCTTTCCCTTTTGTCTTGCCCGTTACTACACCGTATTAACCGAGAGTTTATCTTCTTCTTTTTTTAAAGGCAGAAGGGATAATTGGCTAACACCCCCGACTATGGTGCGTCCACCTCAGGTTCAATTCCTGGCTACGCCCTATAGGGTTTGCTCTCCCAGTCTGGGTATAGCGTAGCTAAGGCCCCTTTATCAAACTTGCATTTGGCAGGTTTCGAACTCTTGCCCCCCAGGAAGAAACCACTTAATGGAAAACTCCCTGACCACTGGGCTAAGACCCCAATGGTAGATTATTGGAGGATTAGTATTAGTGTTCATCTCTTTGTTTAGTCAGCAATTAAAGGTGTATCAAGATCCGAATAGATGAATCCAAAACCTATTTGCTTAATTATAATCCTTCAAGCAAACATGAATTGAATTTTTTATAATTCAGAGCTAGGTATTTATGACATTTGTGGCTGCTGTAGCCGATCTATATGTCTGAATATCTTGTTGAGGCCATCCAAATAACCACCCCATTATTCTGTCAGTACTTTTAGGACAAAATCATTAGTGATGAGTTCATAGTCTTCTAAAACCGTTATAAACCTACAAATATCAGAGTCATCTTCTCTACACACACACACTGACACACACACAGATCTTACACTTTAAACAGATGAAGTTTTCCCTATTCGGGTTATCTGGGGAAGCTGGGCTCAGATGTATGCGACTTAACCATAGCATCCCATGATCATTTTCGAACTTTTCCCTGGCCACCTTTAAGATTGTATGTAATGAGATTCGAACTTGAGACCTCTTGTAAAAAGATCTAGAGTGTAACCACTAGGTCACTTTGAAGGTGGTTGAGTCTCTGCACTTGTTAGATAAAATTCGTTACCACTATTAACCTTGACATTAGTGCGTGGTCAATGTTTGCACTTTTAAGTTTTAATACTAGTAGCATATTTTGTTACAAAAGTAAACTGCAAATTACATTAACTTTACTGTGAGGTAAAATTAAAATATCATATTCGTTATTTAATTATTTATAGTCGTCAGTCACTAAAATCTGTTTAAGAACTATCAATATATGAAAATATAGGGACATAAAGAATTCGTAATCACTTATAAATAATTGGAGTCGTTGTCTGTGGTCCCCCCTCATATTTAATGTAATGGGTTATGCGAGTACTTTTAAAGCCATTCCAGCTCTAGCCGGGCGGTAGGGGCTTTTAATTCTTGGGGAGAAAATCAGAGTTCAATCATTTTAAGAGTAGGAATAGAAATAGTATAACATTGGCCGTGACTCCGTGAGTATTTTTGAATTCAAGGGGACCCATAGCTCTTTAACTACATTTATTGATTTATACATTATTTCATATAATGCTTTCTGCCATTACGATTTGTCATATAGCTTAGTGAGCATAGACCCATGTTCAGTCCAAACATACTAGTACATTTTTGGAACAATGCAATAATGATTATCTAAAAGTTCACGTGAGAATATTCAATTGCTTACATACATTAGACAAATGATGATTTGCAATGGATTATGGGGGTATCCCTCGGTGGCGTTCGACGTGGTGCTCGGCGTCGAGAGGTGATCGACACTAGTGGTGTTTGGGGTGGTAGATCACCCCAACGCCGGTGGAGGGGAATGCGAGTGTCCAGGATAGAGAAGATGGATAACAAAAATAAAAAGTGATATATTCAATGAAACATGTCATGTCCAAAAGGACATCATTTCATTTTTGTCCCAAAAACATAAATTAAAAGGATGATGTGGCACCTATATATTCAAATGAAGCCATCCCCTACCCAAAATCCTATCTCATTATTTTCTTCTCTTCTTCCATTGCAGCAGCTTTCCACTAAATGCATATACACTCTCTTCTTCATGTCTTCAACTACCTTCATTACTCACTTTCTTGCTTTTATTTTCAACACCCATTTCTCCTTTTTTTAACTTACTAAACACACACCCAATAAATTCTCCAAAAAGGACCATATAAATTAACCAACCACCATTCAATATATATCTCTTTTATCATTTTCTTTACAGCCTTTTGTGCAAGAGTACCCATGTTTAAAGTTCAAGTTATTTTCATGCATTAAGTTTTTTTTTGTTAATGGCGTGTTAGTTGTTAGATGGCTCGAGAATCCACAGTGCTCATGCATTAAGTTTATATATGCTTATACCATATTTCTTAGCTTAACTTTGATCCATTTTCAAGATTCTTGAAATGGGCACATACCACTTCTTTCACATAATCATTGTTTTATGGCTTTTCTTGATCTCAAACACATATGCATTACAAACCACTCAATCTAGAATTCTTCTTCAGTTAAGACAACATTTGGAATATCCAATTCAGCTGAACAGTTGGGAGTACTATTATGACGATTTTTGCAGCTTCCCTGCAAGTCTTCATGTAAGTATAAAATGTGAAGACAATTCTGTTACTGAACTCAAAATAATGGGAGATAAGCTTCCAAAATTCGGTCTTTTTAATGGATTTGCTCTGCAAAACCAAACGTTATCCGAAACTTTCTCTATCGAATCGTTAGTCGTTACATTAGCAAGACTGACTACTTTAAAGGTTCTTAGTTTAGTATCTTTAGGAATTTGGGGTCAACTTCCTGATAAAATCCATAGGCTTAGTTCACTTGAAGTCTTAGATATGAGCTCAAATTTTATGTTTGGTTCTATTCCAAATGAGATTTCGAGATTAAAAAATCTTCGTTCTTTGACACTAGATGGTAATTTCTTCAATGAAACTATCCCTGATTGGTTTGATTCGTTATCTAACCTTACCATTTTGAGCTTAAAGAATAATTACTTAAAGGGTCATTTCCCTGCTTCAATTTGCAAGGCTACAACCATTACAGATTTGGCACTTTCCCACAATCAACTTTCGGGTAAATTACCCGATTTAAGTAGTTTATCCAATCTACATTTACTAGATTTGAGGGAAAATCGTCTAGATTCTGAACTTCCTTTGTTGCCTAAAGGAGTGATCACGGTTCTTTTAAGTAATAACACCTTTTCGGGTAACATTCCTGGAGAGTTTGGGAAACTTAACCAACTTCATCATGTTGACATTTCGTTAAACTCGTTGGTGGGAACGCCACCATCTCGTTTGTTCGTTTTGCCAAACATTACTTATCTGAATCTAGCTTCAAATATGTTAAGTGGGTCACTTTCTAATTCGCTCAAATGTGGAAACAAACTTGGTTTTGTTGATATTTCTAGTAATCAGTTTACGGGTAGGCTTCCTTCTTGTTTGGACGCAACTTCTAGCAACAAACGAGTTGTAAAGTTCGCTGGGAATTGCTTCTTTGTTGGTAATGGAAGCCATCAAGAATCTGATTGTAAAGAAGGGAGTATGGTAAAGAAAACATATATTTGGGGTAGAGCTTTGTGGGTCCTCATTGTTGTAACTTGTTCCGGCATCTTTTTGGCATCATTTGCGATTGCCATACTAATCTTTCGAAGAAGACGTCATCCAAGAGAGACTGTTACGCTACAGCACACTGCACCGAAAGTCAGTAAGGAGAATACACCAACAGGGACCTCTCCTGAAGTTATTACTAATGCTAGTAAGTCATATTTGATATATTCTCTTGTGGTTATTTAGTTTGGAGTCTGTAGTATCAAGTATAAGACTTTAGAACTTCTTTTATTTGGGTCTAGATCACGCTCTCATAAACGAGACACTTGCTTTGATTCGCGATTTCAATTCAAGCTTGAACCTTTGTAAATTTATCTTTATTTTGATGAAGATTTTGGGTTTTAAATATCTTTTATCCCCCCGAAAAAGAAGTCATACTTGATCAACATCCAATCTTGCGTTACATTCATTTATCCAGCTTTGTTTCGATCAAACAAACTTCGTTTATTTCATCAACATTCAAAATTTTCACTTACGGCAATCCATAAGTGTTACTGGCCCCCTTTGGGGCCTCATGGACGTCACATCGATGCAACAACATACATGTTACTTTGCACTGACCATTTTAGAATATTTGAGGAGGTATTATAGCTTTCTATCTTGTTATCCAATTAGCTCATACATTTTGCAATGTGATTTCAGATGACCATCAAAAGTTGATTGAAGTGTAACAGAAAAAATGATCTATATTGGTTTCTGTTTCAGGGATTGTGTCCGATGCATCAGAGTTAGGAACACAAGTTGCCCCATCGTGCCGAGTGTTTTCCATTGAAGATATAGCAGAGGCGACGGACAACTTTAATCAATCGGCATTCCTGGGTGAGGGGTCCATTGGGAAGGTAACATCAATGTTTCATAAGCTTTGCTACGTTTCAAGAAAACCAGTAAAATTCCAATTTTGGATCAAACAGATTATGTTTTAAACTTCAAAATCTTAGTAGGTTGAGTAATTACATTATACATTACAGGGGAAAAAACGAAAACTGTATATAAGTTTTAAGCTGCATATTGAGTTTGCTTTTATGCAGCTTTACAAGGGAAGATTAGAAAACGGGGGCTATGTTGCAATACGATCACTTTCTTTGTTCAAAAGATACTCAAAACGGAACCTGAAAGTCCGATTGGATTTGATCTCAAAGCTTCGCCATCCACATCTAGTTGGCTTCTTGGGTTATTGCATACACGATGGTGGAGTAGAAGATTCGACTTCTAGCAGAATCTTCCTCGTATACGAGTACATATCTAATGGGAATTTTCGAGCTTTTCTCTCAGGTTGTTGCAATATTTTTAGATAACTTAGCTTAATTTCTATATCATGAGTAATGATCAAGCTAAAATCTAAATAGAATACGAGTATCCAGGCAGGAAAATATGTGAAGTTTCGAAAAAAAAATTCAACTAGGCTACTATATTGCTAACTTACAGTAAATAACACTTGCTAGAAGGTTGGGGGAGCTTTTTTTATGTTGATATTTTCATGGTTATTTGGCTTGAGAGTTGGCAAAAGTTAAGTAGTTTTATTATGCATTTTCTATTTCTAATTTTGCAGAGAACCGCCTGGAAAGAGTTCTTAGGTGGCCCGACCGATTAGCAGTTCTGATAGGAGTTGCAAAAGCTGTACAGTTTCTGCATACAGGAGTGATCCCCGCTTCATCAAGTAATCGTTTAAAGACAAACAACATATTGCTTGATGATTATCAAATTGCAAAGCTCAGCGATTATGGAATGTCTGTCATCACAGGAGAATTAGAACAGCTTGAGGTATTTCGTATCTTACAATCTTGTTATGATTTTAATAACAAATTCATGTACTTACATTCAATATTTTTGTGATGCAGGCGAAGGGATCAGACGGGCCTAAATCATGGTAATGAACTTAATTCTATAGTATGTTCATTGCAAGTTTGTTTAAATCAAAAAAGTTTCCTTCCAAGACTTATACCTTGAAGATGTGTGTTGCAGGCGTTTAAAAAAGATGGCTGATGATGTATATGATTTTGGATTCATATTACTCGAATCACTCGTAGGGCCAATAGTAAGTGGCAAAGGCGAATCGTTTCTGCTCAACGAAATGGTATGCTAACTTTGGCGATTAGCAACTATCTAAAAAGTCATGGTTTTCGTCTAATGTGTGAATTTTTCTTTAATTTGTATAGAAATCTTTTGGAAGCCAAGACGGGAGACAAAGGATTGTGGATCCGGTGGTGCTAACAACATGCTCCCAAGAGTCTTTATCGATTGTCATATCAATCACAAACAAATGCATATCACCAGAACCAGCAAACCGGCCATCGTTTGAGGACGTGCTTTGGAACTTGCAGTATGCAGCTCAAGTACAGACCACGGCTGATCTTGATCAGAGATCAGAAAGTGCCTCATTGTGTTGATTGTTACTAAAAATGGTAGCTAGTCTTGGTTCATATCACAAAATCAATGTTCATTATTGTATTTTAGACTGATAGAGTTATAAACACAAAGTTGTTACGAATTTACCACTTTGCTTTCTTGCATCTGACTACATAAAATTTATATAAAAATCTCAAAATCATAATTTTCAGGAAATACAGAAAGCCCATAGGATGCTTGTAGCACCCTGCCTACCATGACCAATATATTTTCCCCTTTGCATGCAAACGTATCATGTTTGCTGGCAAAACGGACAATATTGTGGTGTTGGTAAGCGAGGCGTTACTACGAATTTCAAGTTAAACTTAAAATTAAAACCATGTTGGAATTTTATTACAAGATATCACAATTTAAAGGTATGGTTGTAAAGGACATAGACCATAAGTAATATTCGGGTAATGATAACAACGTAATTTTTTATTTGTCCCATATTAATCATTCTATTTTTTATGTTTCAGTTAACAAATAAACTTTAAATTTTTATTTCTTTTTAATCATTGCGTAACTCGAATACCTAAAAAAGGGTAAAATTTTGTTAAGCTAAGTATGGCATATTATACTTTAACTTGTAAACTCATGATAGTGATGTGAGAATTTTCAACTGTTTTTAATTGATTAAAATAATAAGATATAAGGACTTCACTTCAGCAACTGTTTGTTTTCATGACTTCACTTCAGCAACTGTTTGTTTTCATCCACCCCTTCTTTCCACATTTCGGACCGGGGCTTCTGGACTCGCAACGTGGAACAGCTTCACGAATTAGGTCCATCGTCAATTTCACCCTATCGATCTTCTCTTGCAGATAGGTGACGTATTGTTGTTCAAGCATGGAATTTGGCCGCTCCATCCGTCGTATTGACCGTATTTCCCGTGCCTGAGATTTGTTTTTCTCCTATATTTTGTGGTGAACTTCCATAAGGTCGTTTACGTGCCGTTCGTTTTCTAACATATCTTTTTGAATGGAGTCCTTCACTTCATCCACTGTCAATGGCGAGGAAGCCATTTGGAATTGTGAGTGAAATGTATAAAGATTGAGAGAGAAATTAAAATTTGAGTGAAGTGTGAAATGATGTGAAATGTGTAAAGATTGAAAGAATATATTAAATTTGAATGAAATGTGGTGAAATGGTTGTGTTTTAAATAGAAAAAATTTATAAAAAAACAAAAAAAAAAAAACAAAAGAGACACGCTCCTTCGTAGCCGTTTGATTTCAAAAAAAAAAGTTTTAAAAACTTTTTTTTATTTGGCAACAGTATCACGATTTGGGCCCCACTTTGTACGCGTCCACAACGTCTAAAACTAGAACAAACCACAAGACGACGCTTAACATGCTAGTATTAGCCGTGCACAAAAAAACGGAACCGAAATAACCGAGCACGAAAAACCGAAAACCGGAACCCAAAAAAAACCGGTTCCTCAGGAACCGGTTAGGGTAGGCCAAGAACCGCCGGTTCGGAACCGGTTCTCCATATATCCGTTGCGACCGGTTCTTGGACCGGGTAAAATAACCGGTTCCTGGAACCGGGTAAAAAAACCGGTTCAGGAACCGGTTCCGAAAACTAGCCGTTGTTGACCGTTTGACTAGCCGTTTTTGACCGTTTGTGAGCCCTTTTTTTGCCAAAAAATTACCATTTTGCCATCCTAAAACTTGTATAAATAGGTGGGTTGGTTTTTGGTTAGTTACAACTTCAAAATAGTATAAAAACACTCCAAAAAATACTTAAACTCTCAAAAACGCTCTAAAAAAAATGGCTAGTAGCGGTTCCGGTTCACAATCCACCGTTGTTGGTTCGTCGAATTTACCAACGGTTGTTGAAG
>JAOXNX010000011.1:4477686-4488590 GCA_028566075.1 Solidago caesia
AAAATCAAAAAAATTTTAACGACTTTACTACATGTTAGGCCTCTCCCAATAATTAACCCCCCCCCCCCTTTTTTTTTTCCAACAGCCACATCAACGTCATATTATCTTTTCCTTCCAAGAACACCCCATATCATTAATACCTCTTTTTCACCTCATATTCAAATATTTTATTATTTCATATTATTTAATCACAAAATTAAATAAAAAGTTAATTTATAAAATCAATTTATAAAATCTATGTAAAACATTTATAAAATGGATTTATAAAATCAGCTTTGATTTATGTAAAACATTACATAACCTAAAAAAAACAAAAATAAATTTATAAAATACAAAAAAGATACATTTTATTAAAACCAATTTATAACTAAACCATTTAATACATAACTTTAAAAAAGGGTTTTGCTAACGACAATCTTTAGGGCTATATTGATAATAAGAATCATATGCATTAATTATACTCAGACTTTTCTTTTAAATAAAAGATTTTAATTAATACACTTGACTTATACATTTAATACACTCAAACTTTTCTTTTAAATAACGTGTATTAATTAAAATCTTTTATATAAAAGGCAAGTCTGAGTGTAATTAATGCATATGATTTTTCTTATCGATATTAACAAAACCCTTTAAAAAAAAGAAAAGAAAAAGTAGTTTCTTCTTTTTCCTTCCCTGTGTACCACACAACACACACATACAGACACATATAAAAACTCACATCTGGCCCCACATTCTCGCTCGTCGCCTTTGTAGATCCCACGATGCCCCTTCCCATGACGCGTTGAAGACGTGTTGGTGCCATCAATGTCGTCCCACGACGCGTTGAGGACGGCTGGAAGACACCTTATATTATAATTTTATCCAGATTCATACACAATTCAATATAATACTTATTACTTACCATAACTAACTTATGCTAATTGCATCAATCAATTCTACATTTCGTGATATGTTTTAGTCCTTGACATACCGCCAATAAATTCCAAGTTGTATGAGTTTATTTTAAGTTTTATTAAGATATAAAATTTTAATCAAATGAAATTGTTTGCATCTTTAGTAGAATAGTTGTACCTTCAACTTAAGTTTTCGACCGTCCTATTTTTGCCAAATATGGAAGTTGAAGGACAAAATTTTGAAACATTTATTTTGTTGAAATCTTTAAAATAAATCACTATCATTACTTTACTTAGGATATACATATACAAATACATATACGGTAGGAAAAAGATGTTTATAACATAAACAGTCCTTTGGTCTTTTTTTATTTTATTTTATTTTTATTGTAATTTTATTAACTCCCATATTTAGCTTACATCTATAATCCCTCAAAGCAAACATCTCCTTCAGACAATATATTTGCTCCCTGTTCAAGAATTTACCCATTTCCCCCCCTTTGATTCTATGTAAGTTTTTCATAAACCCACTTGTCAATTTTTTTACTGAGCTACAATTTTCTTGCCATTTGATGCTTTTTTAGTTTTTTATTTCTCTATATATTTTCTGTTACATAATTTTATTTGCACTATTTTTTTTATTTATTTTTTTTAAATGTAGTTACTTTGATTAATCAGTATAGTATATACTAAGTTTATGGGGGTGTTTGGGCTAGCTTATTTTTGAAGCTTATAGCTTATTTTACTAACAGATTGTGGATTTTTTGTTACTACTATAAATGTGTGATGATATCTGCTTTTGATAAAAGCAAGTATATACCAAGTTATTAAAAAAAATGATAAGTTGTTACTGTTTGTTAGGATTATATGATTTTTTAGACTCAAATAGTTGATTCATATTGCCTAGCGGTATTCGAGGTGACCCATCGACCCAATAGGTTGTAGGTTTACAATTCCATTGTGGACGAATCGTAAGTATGTGTGAAATGTGTGGTTATTTGCACTCCGAAAATAAATGGCATAGTGAGTACCCTTAATTTGATCTCGATTTTATTGAATGCTTTTCTTAAATTGCACAAATGGTTTTGAACTTTTCCTATTCATGAAAGGTATGGACCTTTAAATATATCGTGTATTGTGTTTGTTTGTTTGTTACATATAGGTTTGTTGTGATTCCGTAGCATTTTTGGGACATTCGCGCAACATATTCATTACAAAGATAGACGCGAAAAATGGTACAAGGACTGAAGACAAAAACCAGGAAAAGCCCATCTGTGCAACTAGATTATATAATTACGATTATAGAGATTAAGCCATGGCCTCCATCTCAGTCACTGAGATCGCTTCGTTCTGCTTTGATTCAGTGGGAATATGGTGACAAATATTCGGGGACTACTAAAGCAGTTGCCCCTTTACTTACTGCTACTTCTGGTGTTGGTGATGGTAAAATTGATTATAATGAATCTTTTAAACTTCGCTTGACATTGTTGAGAGAAATGTCGATCAAGGATAGTGATACTTTCTTGAAGAATTGTATCGAGTTCAATATGTATGAACCACGAAGGGATAAAACAGTAAAAGGCCAGTTGTTAGCCACTGCCATTGTGGACTTTGCAGAGTATGGTGTTGTGAAAGATGCTTTGATTGTAAACGTACCTATGAACTGCAAGAGGACTTTTAGTAATACGATTCAACCAATGCTTTTTTTAAAGATTGAACCAGTTGACAAGAATAACCGTATGAGATCTTCGTCAATGGATAGAAATGGCTCAGAATCTTTGATGAATGAAGAAAACGCTGAAGACGTTGAGAGTGTCTCCGTTACTGATGATGATGTTTCGTCACAGTCTTCCATGGCTGCATCAACATCGTTAGCTTCACGGTCAAATGGGAGTCCAGACCCTCAAAAAGAGGTCTTGGTTCAAGATAAAACTGTTGCTGAATCAGCCACTGAAAGAAATGAAAACATAGGCTCTGCAAAGGCCATGGAATCTCTAGTCAATGATGTGAGTGGTCGACAATCTAGTATGCCAATATCAAGTACAGACGAAACTCAAAATGAACAAGAAAATCAAATAAATGTAGATCTCGAGTCTAACAATTTAAGCAGAGATGGAATTACAAAGGTCAAGTCTGCCCGTTATCCCTTGGATTCAGGTTATGGCAATGGATCTTGGAGGGCTAGCAAGTTAGGGGAAAAAGTCAAAGATGTTAGCAAGTTGCAACAATTGGAACACAGAGTACAAAATCTTGAAGGGGAGCTTAGAGAAGCGGCTGCTATTGAAGCTGGTCTTTACTCAATAGTTGCTGAGCACGGGAGTTCAGTTAATAAAGTTCATGCGCCGGCTCGACGTCTTTCTAGGCTCTATCTGCATGCATGTAAAGAGAAGTTGCAATCTAGGAGAGCAAGTGCAGCAAGAAGTATTGTATCCGGATTGATTTTGGTTGCAAAAGCTTGTGGAAATGATGTCCCAAGGTACGGTATTATAGATCATATGATTTCTTGATGCCATCGAAATATATTTAAATTAAGCTCGGCTTTTTTTTAACACAGGTTGACTTTCTGGATGTCAAATTGTGTTGTACTGAGAGCAATTATATACAATGCTTTCGAGCAAGAGCACATAGAGTGGAACAAAAAAAACATCACGAAGGGAAATAAGGACATAAACTCTTCATTCAAGTGGAAGAAAGAATCTTCTCTGAAGGACAGTAGAAGTGGTATTCGTGGAATTCCCAATGAATGGGAGAACCCTCGTAATCTTACCTCAGCCCTGGAAAGAGTAGAATCTTGGATCTTCTCGCTAATTATTGAGTCAGTCTGGTGGCAGGTTTTTGCATCATCACTTTCTTTCACCAAGATTATTATTTTTATTTTATTGAGGATTAGAGGTGGGAAAATTGCTGGTTGACGGGTTGGGTAACAGGTCAAAATTGCATGTTGACTACAAACATTGTTTTTCCTTCCCCTTTCTTAAGTTCTTTAAAAGAACTAAATGTTTACCGAAACTATGACTTTAATATAATAATCTATTTCTTTTGAATAAAAAGCTTTAGTAGGTTGTTACCAATTAGATACTCTTTTGGAGACTTTTGACCTGTTTGACTCATTTGCCCTGTTAGTTGCTAGAGACAAAATAAAACCAAGATTTTTCCATTTTGAGTCAAATGTGTCGAAATAGCCTCTTCTTAGGCGAGTATATCATGTTGCTTAACTTGATACTCGGTTGTTAAAATTTTGTAGACTCTTACTCCATATATGCAATCTGCTGCTGCAAAGGCTATCATTAGAGTTGTAGATTCTGAATCTAGTAAATCCTCTAAAAAATCATCCGGACAACGTGATCAAGAACAAGCAAACTTCTCCATGGAGCTTTGGAAGACTGCTTTCATGGATGCTTGTGAAAGGATTTGTCCTGTTCGAGCTGGAGGACATGACTGTGGTTGCTTGCCTGTCCTTTCTAGATTGGTAATTTCATTTATCACTGTCTCTTACTCTGTACCAAGTTGTTTGCCTATGTTTTTTAGTAAAAACTTTTTTTCTTTATGGTCTTTACTAGGTTATGGAACAGTGTATGCCTAGATTAGATGTGGCTATGTTTAACGCTATTCTTCGTGAATCTGCTGATGAGGTTCCAACCGATCCTGTATCAGATCCAATTAGTGATGCCAGAGTCCTTCCTATTTCATCAGGGAAAGCAAGCTTCGGGGCTGGTGCACAACTAAAGAATGTGGTGAGTAAATTTTCACTTGCATATTATCATTCGATAAGTTTCTTAAGTGACTCAGAATAGAACCACACTAGAGGCTCTGTGTTTCTCATTCCCGATGATCCATGAACTTATTGGCTAGCTTCTTGATCTGCTACGCATCGATATGCTAGGCTTACATAGTGTCGTATATGGAGGAAGAAGTTGGGCAGCTTTGGCCTAAAGTTCAGAATTTAAATTATACCTAATAAACTGACATTTCCTGACCCAAATATGTTTGAAGCTATAAAAGCACATGAATCTTGAAATTTAAGGGAAACTTGAAATCAGCTCCCCAAACATTGACATTTGGGCCCAAAGGATTGGTTCTAGGCTTGCAGCTCAGTGATACCTTTGCATAGGCTGGTTCATAACTCATCCTGGATCAAAGTTTATGTGTTCTTGAATTTTTCATGATCATTGAACTCCGATTGAAGCATGCTACTTATGAGCATGCCAAGTACTTGTGGAAGTTTTAATGAGTATTCATTTGGTCAACTGCAGATAGGAAACTGGTCAAGGTGGCTCACCGATCTATTTGGTATTGATGATGATGATCCGTTTGAAGATGAAAATGATGACAGAAGAACAAACAATGATGCATCATTTAGATCTTTTCATCTTCTGAATGCATTGAGTGACCTCATGATGCTTCCCAAGGATATGCTTTTAAGTAGCACCATCAGAAAAGAGGTTTCCATCCGTAAAACCAAAACTTCATGTTAACGTCTGCTAATAATTTAGTTACTGATCTAAGTCTTCGAATTGTTTTTACAGGTATGCCCTACTTTTGGTGCACCAATAATAAAGAGGATACTTGATACTTTCGTCCCAGATGAGTTTTGCCCAGACCCTATTCCTGAGGTTGTGCTTCAGGCCCTGGATTCAGAGGTTCGTTCTTACCAACATTGCGCTTATGGCTTTTCTTTTTTGACTTCCCTTAAAAAGTGAATAACTTTTGGATAAGCAATGTATCAATGTTGATAATATATTGGTTAATCAATAGATTACATTACGTTTCTTCTCAAAGATAGACACAATTTGACTGTTAAGATTGTAATATTTCAATAATTAGAACCTGATAGTTTGCACCTTAGGCAAGGTACTCAGTTTGTTTAACTCAAATTTGGATATAAATTGCCAGGTTTTTGTATAGAATCTTTAACAAAAGATACACGCTGTTAAGAGAAAAAATATACATATATTTTTTTGAATAATCTTCCAAGCATAAAATGTGTTGTTTATAAAGGACAATGCCATTTTTGGAAGCTTTGTCCAAAAAACCAAAATCATGCCTATAAAGTAAAAATAAGATTTACCGAAGAGCTTCCTTTTCTTTGTTACCAGGATTCATTTGAGAGCGATGAAGATTGTGTCACCAGTCTCCCATGTGCGGCAGCTTCAGTTGTATATCAGCCACCTTCTGCTTCTTCGGTAAGACACGTATTAGGAGATGATGTAAACAGAAATCAGTTGACCCGCAGTGGGTCAATCCTGAGAAAGTCAAACACAAGTGATGATGAACTTGATGAACTGAGTTCACCCTTGACTGCTATCATTAACACTTCTCGGGGATCACCTGCTCCAAAAAACCCAAGTTGGAGATCAAAGGATACGAGCTACCAGGGTAGCATTCGGTATCAACTTCTTAAAGAGGTATGGATGAATGAATAATTATATACGTGAGTTTCGGGGGATATGAAATTCTGAAATACATGAAAAAGTGGAAACTGTTGGATTGAAGGTAACCGGAAATGTAAATATATGGAAGTATTTGAAATAAGTGGGCAAATTATATTTTGTTATAGGGTGGGAGTTATGGCCTCATTGGTGGGTTTACGAACTATGAAGATGATTTTTCTTCTCTATGAAGTCCTAACTCTTGATGGATTAGTCTCGGTTTTCCTACGATTCCTGTGTGTGTAATGTGCAATTCTGTAATTTTGCATGCACTGTATTAGGGCTGTTATAAAATACATGGATGTAAAACGAACACCTTTATCTGGGCTACTTGGCATTATATATCTGGTGATATTTGTTAAACCTATTGTCCTAGATCATAGTTAGAACAAAGCAGAAGTTTTATTTGAGCCAATCCCCATTCCGGATGTGCTCGACCCATAAATGTTATGGCTCAAGCTCGAAAAATTAGGTTTTGGCTTGGTTTTGGTGAATCTTACCCGTGGCCAGCCTTAGCTTGACACAAAATTAAGGTCAAGTCTTCATTCAGCTTGTATTTGGTATGATACAAAATCAACCCTTTAAGTGAGGTGCAAATCGGCGAACCTATGGCCAAGCTTAGCTACGCGCCAAGCTTAGCTACTCACATACCTTTCTTAAAAATTCCATCCATGGTGTAAAAAATGAATTTTCTGTGTTATTATCTTATCTACTTATAAGGAGTTCATAATTCTTTATTTATAGTATTACTTACATTTTTAATATACAAAAAGTGTAAATTACCCTTTACAATTTAATACCTAATAGGGACTTTCCGTAATCATTAGATCGAACTTTTCAATTTTCTTAATTATCATATTTAATAATAAAGACCTTTTAAAATTTGGTTTTATAAAATAACGTAAGTAGTAATTTAAAAACATAGAAAACATTATGAGTTAAATTATTTATAACTTGAATTTTCCTATCTATGTTAATTTATTAATCTCCTTCTCTTAAAGAGAGGATCTTTTGCCTATGTCATAAAAGCTGATGTGTCAACCAAAGGGTTTGTCCACATTTGGATTTTGATGTCATGCGATGATGAAATTAGTATGTTTTCTTAGGTGTTTATACTATGTGTTTTTGTATAAATTTATTAGTGGGCCTTTTATGGGTATATTTAATTAATGGGTGGGGGCTTTTTGATATATTTAATTAATGGGGTGGGGCTTTTGGGTATATTTAATTAATGTGATGGAACTTTTGAGTATATTTAATGTGTAGGGTTTTTGAATGTGTAGGTTTTTTGATAATTATTCATATTTCAAAGAAATAATACCGGAAACATTTAAACATTTAAATTTTAACTAGCCGTGTTGCACGCGGGTTTTTTGGCCTAGTATTTATTATATAGCAAAACATGAGTTTGTCAATTGTGTTTTTATAGCTCATATTTTCTCTCACCTTTTCTATTATCGAGATCCTCGATAACTACCGTAGAAGAAAAAAACACAAGATATTATTAAAGAAATACTCAATACCGTTAAAAATAAAAAAGTTACAAGATATATTTATCCTGCTGTATTGCACGGATATCATGCAAGTATTAAAAAAATTATAGGGATCGCTTTGTTCAAATTTAAAATAATGGTATACCTCTGTTATATTATAAGTTTTGGACAATTGCCACCGTAGAAAAAAAACACAAGATATCATAAACTAACCTTCAATACCATTGAAAATCAAAAAGTTACAAGATATGTTTATCCCGTTGCATTGTGTAGGTATCCTGCTAGTAATGATATGTTAGAGATTGCATGCCAGCCTCAAGTCTGATTCGTTGAATTTACAAATACACTATATTAAATGGTTATACTATGCTTGTGTAAACTTGGAAGTCGTTGTTAGAAGCTTTTTGAATAGCTATGCTCAAAGCCTCAAACACATTTGTATCATCGTAAATGTGTGATGACCAGTCAGTTTCCTTGCGGGTATCTATTTTCAACTCCTTTTTCCCGAACAGTTTTACACTAAGCATAAATTATTATACCTTGAGGGTGTAATTAGGAAAAATGAGATGGAAATAGAAACCCCCGTTTTCTCATGCATATATACGATCTCTGCTAGATTGTGATTTGTGAATCAACTTATATGACTTGATTTCATCTGAATAGACGTACTGAGATCAAAGTCTTCAACCAAACGTGTTCATTGTCATTTTGTAAATTTCCATGAAAGTGGGCATATCATTTCATTGCATTATGATGAAGTCAAGGTCCATTTTTCGTGACATCGTATTAAAAGCAGGCAAGCAGCTGATGGTCAAAGTGGGCTCTAATCTGTACATTGAGCCATTGAGGGGGTCAATAATCCAAGTTGGTTCAATTATTATCATTTGAATCTATCAAACTTAAACCAAATTGAATCAGGAAAATGTCATCCATTGAGTCTCACCACTCGAAGGTTACAAGCAAGGAGAATACATGTAATTAAGAAAGGCAAACTTGATTTATGTAAGACACAAAATTGATAAACCGACAAGATGCTCATCGGTCATGTCGCTGACTACACTACACAATACAAAATTTTGATAACATTCGGGCTAGAGTATAATGGACAAAAGAAAATTATTCTCTTGAAAATTGAAACTCGGCGTATATTAGCAAATGCTAAATCCACGATACTATATTACACTCGCAATACTTCTATATTGTTTTGCCATGTTTAAAGCAGTCAAAAGGGCCAAAAGTGCATGATTTATACACTCAACTTCTGTGTAGAGCTGAGAGCATTCACATGTTGAAGATGAAGGGCGGCCAATAGTCCCTGCCATGTCTCTCCAGGTGCACCAGTCACGTTGAAGTTTAGAAGTTTTTGTTGTTTCTTGTAGTAGTCCTCTAATTGTTTGTTCTGCAATATAGATCATGACATATCAAACATAAATCCACATATAATGTTCATAACTCAAGTCGCTTATATAAAAAGTTGAGATTTTTAAGTGTACCATCGAGTTGCGCCCACTAAGAATATCTTGGTAAGAACCACAAGACTGATGTCCTGCAAGCTTCTTCTGCAAAGACTCTTCCGTGCATTTGAAATTTAAAACCAAATCTATATCCGCAACTTGATCAAGAATCTCCTGTTAGACATAAACAGCCGTTAATCAAAAGTCCAAAAACCAAAGTAACACTCACCGTCTAGTATTGAGAGCTTTACTTAATGATTGCAAACTGAAATTCACATGAGGAAACAACATTCATATATGATATCTTACTCCTCTATATTGAAGCAACACTATACTATCAAAAAATTTAAAACCACAATCACCAAGCACACAAATGAAATGGTAAACTTACGGCTTGCATTCTTGATCGTGGAATTCCATCTAAAATGAACCCGGTTTCACCCTTGTAGAAACCTTCTTCCAACCTCTTTGATAACAAACCAAATATCACTTCCTCTGGCACAAGCTTGCCTTGATTCACAGCATCCGCAATCTATTTTTAAACACGACGACCATAAGCCATATGTATCGACTATATCTTAAAAATCAAAACCAAGTTATCCAAAAGTAACCAACTTTCAAATACAAAAAATAACAACCAAATATATAAAAATGTATCCAACTATACACGAATCGTTGTGCTTTCGGTTTTTGGCAGTTCACTTTCATTTTCTTCAATCGGCATTCTTTGTCAAATATATACGATTACAATTACAGAGCTTAAAGCTACACAATTTATACATATTTATTGACATAAATGAATAAAATATGTATATATATGTATGTATATTTATATATATATATATATATATATGTGTGTGTGTGTGTGTGTGTGTATATGTATATATATATATATATATATATCGAACCTGTTTGTATAAAGAAGAACGAGGATGCAATTCTTGACGAACAAGTGTTCCCATAGAAATATGTGGCACTTTAAGAAGCCTTGAAAGCTTTTCAGCATACATTTGTCTATTTGTAAACGGATCCCCCATTACAACCCACTGTACGCCCCGACCCGAAACCGACCCCAGCGAATCCTCCATTTCCGATTGGCTATCGTAGTGATCATAATCCTCTTCGTAATCGTATTGAAGCTGAGCCGCCGATCCGTACATCCGGCGGCTGATTTGACCTGATCGGAGTGCTGCTCTCAGGCGACACACCACGGCGGCCATGGCGGCTGGCTTTTAGGGTTTTAGTGACAGGATGGCAATTAGGGTTTTGATAAAAGGGAAATTGTATTGCTTTGTTTTTAGGACAAATGAAAGGGGAAGGAGTGAAGGACCATGTCTAAAGACAGAGGAGATTGTTGTGTTAGTTTCATTTATTACCCTCAAGTTTTTGTTTATTTGTAATACTTACTCGATTGTGAAACTTAGACATTGGATTCGATATATCCAAACTTAGACATTTATTTGCTTATAAATGAAATGAATGCTCAACCAACCATTAATCACACATTTGGTTGGAAGCATGTTCGTCTTCGTTTAGCTAAATGAATGAACATAAATTAAAAAATCCATTTGTTTAGATAAATGAACGAACATGAACATAACTTTTGTTAATTCATTTATGTTTGTAAACATT
>JAOXNX010000011.1:4527903-4548576 GCA_028566075.1 Solidago caesia
CGTAAATTTTTCCATCTTTCAAGAAAACATCACTTTTGTCAAACTTCAACAAAGGAGCTTAACATACAATTATTAATTTATTATCATGACTATTTATGAACATTTTTAAGTTTCAAATACAATTTTTATTATAATAACCGAATAGCCATATCTTTTTCAAAATCTGATATTATGTATTTATTAAGAATATATCTATACTTTTTATTAAAGCATTTTAAACTTTTGGTTGCGTAGACAGTGGTAAATCCTGACTAATTCGTGTTTAGTGAATTTTTTAAAATTAGTTAAAAAAAAATTAAAAATCATGAAACAATTTATCTAAATAGTAGACATCTTAAAGTTTTTGAGATTAAAACTTTAGGACATACATGGTTCGTTTTGACATATTTTAAAATTGACGAAGTTAAGTATTTTTAAAAAAAGTTAAAAAAAAAAAGTCAAAATCCCGAGCGGTGCTTGTGGATCGCAAGCACTATTTGCGGATCCGCAAGCCCTCCTTGCGTCATTGCGATTTTGTGGGTGTTTTGTGATAACTCAAAAAAATTTAGGTATTTTGATATATTTAGGATGGTTTTTGGCTATATAGATTTTTTTATTTTTTTTTAATACCGGGTTGTTTCTTCTACTACCCATATCGAATTAAAAGAATCTTTATGATTCTCTAAAAACGAGGCAAATAGAGATTTTATACACATTCACTCAACGTTAAATATGTATCTCATCATTTAAAAATTAAAATAGATACAAAATATTGTTACTTGAAATTCCAAAATTTCAATTTCTTAGTTCTGTTCACGAGTTAACTATTAATATAATACTAGCACGGTACCCGTGCAATGCGACGGCAGTGGCGGCGGCGGCGGTGTGGTGGTGGCGGTGACCGGTGGTGATGGCGGCGACTGAAGGTGGTGGTGGTGGTGTTGAGTGGTGTAGGACTGTAGGTAATTGATGTAAAGGGGTTAGTGGAGATATGTTAGAAGATAAATGATTGATAATGTAATTTAATCATTAAATACAATTTAGACAATTTGTAATGAGTAACTTTCAACAAGGAGATGTATTCTTTATAAGATAATATAGATAATTATTCTTTAAAAATTTACAAACAAAAAAGTTAGAAATTTATGAAGAATTTATGGAAAATGAAGGAAAAAATCTTATTCATAAAAATAATAAACACAATTTATATACATGTGTTTTATACAATCCAAAATCAGAATCGGCGGTCGACAAGTCCGTCATCACTTTTTGTGGAGTGTCATAACTGAAATTTACAAATACTTTAAAAATTAAGAAGTAATCTATCGCCGCACCCCACATTATGCGGGTACGATTTTTGATTCTTATTAACATATTATGTGACCTAATATTTATCCATTTAATACACAAAATATTCCCAAATATAGATTAAAGTGGGTCCTAATAACCATCCCCTTTCTGTCAATCGGATAAAAGAAAAGCCCCTTTTTTTTGCCCACTTTCGATCACTTAAGAGCTCGATCACAAAGCAGACCTCAAAATTTCAAGATATCGTTCACACACTGACATTATATATCCATCCCTCCATCCTATAAATACGACACTTTTGTTTTGTACCAGGATAACAGAATCCTATGTTTCACTCATTAATTAGTCATGTTTGTTGTTTCTAAATTTCTCAAAATTATCATCTTATTATTATGGGTCTGTGTAGTAGTGTTGTTAATACAACCCAACCCGGCTTTCGGATCAAGAAAACTTGGCTCTGATGGTTTGATCGTCACGAATCCCCCGCCACTCGGAATATGTGCCTCTGGAGTGATCAAATATGGTTATGAGTGTCAAGAAATTGATGTAAGTAGTACGGACTGAGATTATTGACTGAGTTTTGTTTTTACTGTAGTAATTACTGTGATACAGAAACATATATGTTTGTATTGGTAGGTGACAACAGAAGATGGATATATATTGAGTGTTCAAAGGATTCCAGTGGGTAGAAATGGAGATGGAGGGGTGAAAAACAGGCAACCGGTGGTGTTACAGCATGGAGTTCTAGTGGTAATTATTATTTCATACGTACTACTATAATGGGCGGAATTATGAAGGGATGGGGAGAGGGCTCCGGCCCCCTAAAGTTTTCGTTTATATATACATTTTACATAAAACATGAATGTTTATATAGAAAAACGTGTATGTTGTATTGATTGAACTTGGCCCGTCATCAAACAAATTGAACTTGACCCTCAAACATATGGGCTACATTCCGCCATGACTACTATAATGTAATTTACTAATTTGACTATAATGTAATTTGATTGTATCTTGTATAGGGATTATTTTGCATGATTACATACACCAACTTTAGTTTAATTACTTCCGTAATCCGTGCTTTATAAAGGTCAAAATGTTTTTCTGTCGTGACGTTTAAGTTACAATTATCACATCTGTCTTTTCACAATTTGCTTTTTCTTCGAATTAATATTGATAGATTATATAATATGGGTTTTGCTAATGACAGTCATATGTCATTAACGTGTATAAAATAGTTATACTTTTATTATAAAATTCAGGGGTGGGGCTGTCATTAACGTGTATAAAATAGTTATACATTTACCATAAAATTCAGGGGTGAACTTTTAATATGAAAAGTTAAAGTTTTTTATACAGGTTAATGATAACCCTAAGAGTTGTCATTAGAAAAATCATTATCATTATAATATATACAGTGTTGACAAAAGGGTCCTTTCTAATTTTACTATGTCAAACGTGTAAATTAACTGATTTATTATTTTTTAAGATATATTATTTTGTGTTTAATACGTATATAATATAATATAATATAAAAATTCTTTTTTTTTTTGTTATGAATAATAAATACATAGTTTAAGAAACAATGAGTTTATTAATTATAGTTACACGTTAACTTATGTTCCGGGTTATAAAAAACCTTTTGAATCGTCATATTTAGAATTGTATAATCTCACACATATAAATGTTTTTTGTCTTCTAAAAAGCTCAAATTATCTAATAATAACTTTTATGTAATTTAAATTGTAAAATTGTTTTTGTTTCTTTTATGTATCATATTATATGTGGTCTTAATAGTTTATTTAGGTTTTCTCTATATATAATTTCATACTTCTGAAAATTTAGGAAATTAAAACAATATTCTAAATATTTTATATGTTTGTATAGATGAATAAGTTTATGATAGAAAATAAAAAGGCAAAAAGTTTAAAAAATTAAAAAAATAAAGAAATATAAACCCAGCGTGTGTGAAACAAACAAGAAACGCATATATTTGCGTGATAAAACAGAAGATTTATGGATCCTATTTTTACTCGTGTCGTCCCATGTTTCATTTTATCGAATTTAGGATAAACCAATAAAACAGAACAGCATGCGTGTTGCCACCTCATTACCTTTGATTTTGGGTAGTGATAAATTCACAACACCTTTTATCCATCCACAACAATCACTGTTTTACACAGTTATACATTATGCATTAACATACATGTACTTGTTGTAGATGGATAAAAGATGTTGTAGATTTATCATTACCCTTGATTTTGTCTGGATTTCGATATTATAATTAGGCTCGGAATTTGGCTATGCATTCTCCGAATCAGCGGTTATTAGATTAAGGGTTTAGAACTAGAAAATATAAAGAAATATAAAGAAATATCCCGATCCCGATACGGCCGATACCAACGATTTCTCCATGGTTGACTAGCTTGACCGATACTTGAGCCGATACCAGCCATCTCGTCTCCTTGAGCAGCCGATACTGATACCGAGATATCGGTCGATATTTACAACACTGCCCAGAAGCATGCGATCTAACCGATGTATTTTTATACTGTTTCCAAATCTTTTTTCAAGTCATTTTCAAGAACCTAGGAATGTTCGAATTTAAAAACTCTCGTGAAGACATTATGATGTATGACTACTTAATCACCTTGTGATGGTTTTCGTAGTATTTATGATTAGTATATTTTGTCTTTCGTTGTAGATAAATGACATTTTCCTTACCTTTTAACATACGTCATGAATAATTTTCTGAAAAAGTGGATGAAGGGTAGAATGTTTAATATTAAACTTAGAGGTGAATATTTATTTTATGAGAAACTAAAATCAAATGTGAACTCTTTTTTATTGAAATGGAAAAAGTACCTTATTTTTTATTATATTTTTTTTAACGGTTAATTTGGGTTCAAACTTTAAAGACATTGACTTTTCATATACCCAACTTCAATTTAAGAGGAAATCTAGTTATTTTCAGAAAAATCCATGTCTCCAATCCAAGAAGCATTTTGTTTATATCTGGATTTGAACTCAAAGTCTCAAGTTATTCAAGTACCAATGCATAATTTTAGCATTTTTAGTTTTTGGTTTGATATACCATACAATTTCTATGGGCTGCATTTTGTCCTTGGCCCAATAATTCCAAAAAACCCGTGATGTACTCTGAGCATTGACTTTGAAATTTCTCCCCCCTCTACTATTTACAATTGTCATTTCACTACCAAATACTTCCCATCACAAACAGTCAAATTTGTACTAGGTACATATAATTTGAACATTACGGATGCAGGATGGCATGACATGGCTGCTAAATTCTCCGGAAGAATCTCTAGCTCTCATATTGGCCGATAACGGTTTTGATGTGTGGATAGCCAACACTAGAGGGACCTCATTTAGTCGACGACATGTTTCTCTTGATCCTGACTCACCCGTACGTACAATGTTATGTTTGTTATACCCTTATTTTCCATTATTCCAACTGTTTTAATACAATAACGCTATAAATTTTTACTTGTCACATATGGTAGGAATTTTGGGATTGGACATGGGATGAAATTGCTTCTTATGATTTGCCTGCTGTTATCGCTTTCATCTTCCAGCAAACTAGCCAAAAGATTCACTACGTCGGACATTCCTTGGTAAACCATTTCACTAGTGTCAAAAGTAGGAATGCCGAGTATGCTTTTAGTAGCGCATTGTTGAGACATATGTATTTCATAGCGTGTTAATGGAAGTCGCTATTTGTACTGCTTTATGTACTAATGTTAACACCATCTAAAAAGAAAGTACAACTTTATGATATTAGATAGCTTCAATTATAGGGAACTTTGATTGCATTGGCATCTTTCTCGGAGGGTAAACAAATAGACAAGATAAAATCGGCTGCATTATTAAGCCCAATCGCATACTTGAGTCATATGACCACCCCTCTTGGTGTTCTTGGTGCCAAATACTTCGTTGGCGAGGTAAGTTCTTATTCATCGGCACATTTTACATTTTGTTTGCAGTTCACATTTAGTTAAAAATATGCAAATTTCTCTACAGATTACTGAAGTATTTGGTCTTGCCGAGTTCAATCCAAAAGGGTAAAGGAACTGCAATCTCACCTTTTCGTTCTTGATCACAATATACATATATGATATATCTATGGAGTTAATATAGTTACTGTTCCTACTTCATTGTAAGCTTGCAGTGATGAAGTGGGCCGTTTTCTTAAAGTCCTATGTGCCGATCCAAAGGTTGACTGTTATGACTTAATGTCTGCTCTCACAGGTGAACCAATTTTTGAAAAGCGGATGTATATGTATGGTAAAATTTATCAAATTTATTTCATATCATGGTTATTTTGAAGGTAAAAATTGTTGCCTCAATGCCTCAACTGTCGATGTCTTCTTAAGAAGCGAGCCTCAGTCTACCTCGACTAAGAACTTCGCTCATTTGTCGCAAAGTAAGTTTATTTATATGTGTTCATAAATATATATCACTTTGAACATTGCTGAATTGATCCATAAACTAAACAATTTGCAGCTGTTAGAGATGGGGTTTTGGCAAAATACGACTATGGAACTGGTGCCTTCAATGTGGAACACTATGGTGTACCAAGGCCTCCAATCTATAACCTCTCGAACATACCAAATGACTTCCCTTTGTTTCTCACCTATGGAGGCCAAGACGCCCTTTCAGACCCCAACGATGTGGCTACTTTGCTAGATGATCTCAAGTTGCATGATGAAGGAAAGCTCAGTGTCCAATATATCAAGGACTACGCCCATGCCGATTTTATCATCGGCATAACGGCCAAAGATGTTGTTTATGACAAAGTTATCTCGTTCTTTCATCGTAACCAATAGAGATCGATATTGAAACTAAATGTAACCGTGGTTCTTTGTCCTATAAACAGCAATAAGTAATTTTTTTTAGCACCCTCCATACACATCAATAGATTATCGAACCACCAGATTTTAGATAATTTTACAAACCAAACCGACCCTAGATGTATTTCCTTCATATGTACTCAAAAATATAAAATCTCAATACATTTGATGTGGTAAAAATAATAAAAAAAGGATAATGAAATCAACCTAAAGCATGTAAATATATTCATTAATGATAAGCTTGAAAGGCAAGCAAAGTCTTTATCAACCTAACAAAGATTTTGCTTAGATCACAATTTATCTGACTGTCTATTGATATTAAATTATACATATATACCAAATCCGTCAAATTAATAATATCTTGAAGATAATGAAATTACAATCATACCATGAATGACAACACATCTATCAGTCGATCTCATGGGCAAATTGGTAAAAGAAGGTTGAGATTTATGTATCAATTTGGTACAACATTGTAGTATATATATACATAGATATCATGTTAGGTTCCATACACAAATCGTTCGACCAAACAAATGAATATGGAGAAGAGTGCATATAACATGTTATCGTTCGTTGTTTGCGTCGGTGTATTGCTAGTGTTGTCGACACAAGGCTCGGCCGAGCAACATATCGTAGGAGGGAAACAAGGGTGGGAGGAATCGACGGATTTTGACACTTGGGCTTCGGGTCAAACGTTCAAGGTTGGGGACACACTAGGTAAGTTAACATTACTTGATCACTTTGAAAGTATATTGTTTTTATATATAGATAGCGATTTTTTTTTAAAATCTAACCAGGGTAAACCCTTTTACCTATATATAGCGATTTTTTTGATGGTTATTTTGTTTGTTGATTTTTGGGTACGTAGTGTTCAAGTATAGTCCAATGCATAGTGTTGCAGAGCTAGGCAGTGAGAAGGAATACAAGTCATGTGATGTGGGATCTGCTACAAATTCTTTGTCGGATGGCAACAGTGTAGTGAAGTTAACTAAGGCGGGCACTCTATACTTTGCTTGTGGTACGAGTGGACATTGTGATCAGGGTATGAAAGTGAAGATCACAACAGTCGCGGCTTCTTCGTCTGGTTCATCGTCACCATCCGCGACTTCAACGTCAACTCCAGCTTCAACTTCGGGTTCATCATCTGTTTCGGAATCAGTTGTTTTCGCTACTATCTTTTTGGTACTTAGCTCCTTGATGATCATCTTGTCTTAAAGGAAAAAATGATATTCTTATGCCTATATGTTTTGATGTCTAGTTAATATGGTTCATTTTATGTATACACGCATTGAGAAATAGAATAAAATTTGTTATACGATATGTTTTATTATGTTTGAATATCTATTTGTCAAACGTATATGAACTGACTATTGCTATTGTTTTCCACCAATATATATATAGGAAGAAGCAAATTAAGGAAGACTTTTTTTTTTAACCTTATTTTTTTCATTTTCATTATTACTATTATTATTTTTAATAAAACCCATTCCAAAAAATAAAAAATATAAAAAATACAAAAATTTTCCTAATCGGAGGGCAATGGTTATGTGTTGAAAATGGATGGTTACGGTACGGGTGTATCCCTTAACCGAACGGGCCTAGCCCGTTCAGGAGATCTTCGTCCTTATCGGTCGTAGACCTCAAGGGTATTTATAAAGGGGTTGGGGAGTCAAGATTTTTTGAGAAACCGGGAAGAAATCGAATTGGGTAATTTATATATAAAAATAATAATTTATGAAGTTATATGTATAAAAATTAACATAACAAATTCATTAAAAAAAATAGACAAATATCATTAACTAGCAAATTTATATATTGTAATTTTATATAATTTTTTAAAAAAAATACACAAATATACATTAACTAGCAGAAATCTCTGCAGCGCGGGCAAAAGTAACAAATGTCGATTTAAATGCAACAACTTTAATCCTGCTTACGGCAGGGGAGTTAGGAAATTATATAGCCTAGTAACATGATGTATTGTAAATGCATATTTCATAATTCATTAGTTTTACAAGTTTGAAGTTATATAGGCTAGTTAGCCGATATGAAATTAATACACAAACATTTTGTTTTAAATGAATATATTAAAACATATATTAATGGTCAGAGGCACTCCTGGTTTTACTCAAAGTCTTGAATTCGATCCTTCAGGATGGCAAGCTTTGGGGTTTTTCCCTCCGAATACTTGTAACGGCCCATGGTCAACATTTCGTTGTCCAGGGTACGTGCAAGGCTTCACCATTATACGGTGAAGTTTCTCCGATGTCGTATACCGACTGAATGTTAAAAAAAAAACATATATTAATGTTAAAAAAAAAAACATATATTACATTTGATTAACCAAAACATGTTTAGGAAAAAAGATATTCAATATAAAAGAGTTTAGATTTTTTATCCTCGCTTTGTGACGGGAGTTAAATAAATTATTCATAGATTTTGACGTATTGTGTTCTGCTTCATATCCGCACATTGCAGCATTATACTCTTTTTTCTTTTTTTAATTATGTAGCTTTGTAATGTTAATTATTTTTGGATAGAAATCCTCTCAAGTTGTTTCCAACTTAAGAGGTCAAGTTGAAAGAATATTGATCATTAGATTAAAATCAAGGGTCAAAATTCCCCTAACTTGACTAGTCAAATTGGATAACTTGAGAGAATCCCTATGTGTTAGGCCGGAGGGAGTGGGCTTGGTGAAGGGCTCGACGCCGATCAGCGAGCTCGGTAACACCGGCGCCACCCGATCGGTGAAGGAATTTCGGTGAGGGATTTGGCAAACAACACCAAGAGAAAAAGGAGAGGGACGTTAGGTGGGGTTCGAAAAAAAATTAATATTTTTTTAAACCTATTTACACTATAAATACATACACCTTTATATTTTCTAAACTCAAACCATTTTACATACAAAATTACCACAACCCGTCTTCCACTTTCTCATAAAATCCCAAATTTTTTATCACAAAAATGTCTTTCGATTTTTCCGAATACGTGTATCCGTCTTCGTCTGACTATATATCCGCGGGTAGCTCTTTGCAATTTTTGCTTAACGTGGCTCAATTTCTTGAAGACATAGCAAGCTCTAGCTTTCGAAGCCGTACTAGCATAGATCGTCGTCGGAACATAGGTCTTCAAACTCTACTGAATGATTGGTTCGTTGAAGAACCAAAGTACGACGAAGCTTACTTTCGAAAAAAGTTTTGTATGGATAAAACATGTTCTTGAAAATATTTGGCGACATTGAAGAGAGATACATGTATTTTCAAGAAGGTTATGACGTGCAGGGGAAAAAAGTTTCACAGCGATACAAAAATGCACATCGGCCGTAGGCAACTCGCAACGGGCAATCCCCCCGATGAATATGATGAATATTTATGCATGGCTACAAGAACATCATGTGGAAATCTTGATTATTTTTGTGACGCCATCATTCAGTTGTACGGTCGAGAGTACTTACGTAGGCCGACAACATACGACGTTGCACGTATTTTCGAGGCCCATTAAGCGAGACATCACATCCCTGGGATGCTTGGTAGCATCAATTGTACGCATGTCGAATGGTTAAATTGTCCTAGAAGTTTGAGAGGGCAATATACGAGAGGTGACAATGGTATTCCAACCATTATGCTTTTATCCATACGAAATGGGGAGATTATTAGAACAAAAATATATTTTAGTGATTGTTTTGAAATTGGACTACATCTGATATTTATAAATGTAAGGAAGAAGTATTAGTGAAAAGTGTGAAATGTATAGATACCCCTCCCACATATGATTTTAATAACAATTGAGGCATAATTGAAAATCTTTATCATTTTTTTTTTCTACCTCTAAAATCTGAGATCTAATATTCTCTCCATTTCTTTTCACACACTGACAATGGAATGCAATGGGATAGACGAATTAAGTCATCAAATTCACCATGTAAATCACATAAATTCAATCCAACAATTCATATGAAGGATGGGTATTTATACATTTCACATTTTTCACTAATACCCCTTCCTTACATTTATACATATCAGATTTAGTCCTATTTCAACACATTCATTAAAATATATTTTTGTTCTAACAAGTGTAACTCCTTTGATTATTTAAAACCGGCAACACAAAATTTTAAATAGTAGAATACGAGTATCACGTCATAAATTATCGCCGTCATAACATTTGCGCTATAAATTTTTGCTGCTGCATCGCGCGGGTCCTAGACTAGTTCATTAAAATACACGTTCCAATGTTTCTGAAGTTTTAAGGGGTGTTTGGCCTTTTGCTTCTTCAGTTTGAAAACACATTCTTGTCATGCCGGAAAAAAACACAATGTCGTCGTCGTCATCGATAGATTACGTAATGGAAGCAGCATCATCATCATCAGGTGCTCATTTTTCAGGGCTGCATCTCAACGCTTTACGCCTATCTTCTTCTCCATCATCTTCTCCTAGACCAGGATCATCTCATTCCCCTCACAAACAACCTTTTGTTATCGGTATCTATATACATATCATCTGTATCTATCATCTATATATATATATATATGTACATATCTATACCAATATCTATATTTTAATTTTAATAATGATTAAATCAGGTGTTTCTGGAGGTACTGCATCTGGTAAAACGACTGTCTGTGATATGATTATTCAACAACTTCATGATCACCGTATCGTTCTCGTTAATCAGGTGAGTGTGTGTGTGTGTGTGTGTGTGTAATGTATTTACAATGCTGCCTGTCTATCTATTTTTTTTTTTATCATCAGGTTAAGTGCTTGAAAAAAAAAAATTATGTCCAGTATTTAGCTTTAGTCTAAATTGGAATGTTTCTATTGTGTGTATTCAACTTTCTGATATGTCGACACTTTTGCGTTGGATTATATGTTTATTGTTTGTTTTTACGTGTCAGGTATTGATTTTTTTCATGTACATGGGAAATTCAGTGAATATTGCTTCACATTCGTGTTTCTGCCTGTTTCCTAGGATTCTTTCTATCGTGGCTTGAGCCCCGAAGAATCAGAACGTGTACATGAGTATAATTTTGATCACCCAGGTACTGTTTTTATATTCGTAATCATGTTTGCTCACTTTAGCTCCACTAGTACTGTCAAATAGTGCAAGGGGTGATTGTGGTTGAACATTAGTAAGTGCTCTCAATTTGATACATTTTATTTGCTGTAGATGCTTTTGATACAGAGCAACTGCTAGAGTGCGTTGAAAAGCTCAAACAAGGAAATTCGGTACATATTCCTATATATGACTTCAAAAACCATCGCAGATGTTCTGAATCCTTTCGTCAGGTAATCACTGCTGCCTACATTGGAACAAAACTTGAAAATACGTCATCTACATTGGTTTTTTTTTGGGGGTATGTTACCTACATTGGGACAAAACAGAAGTATGTTGTTATTCTATAGCTTAAACCCATTTAGTAATGTTTATAGAACTTGTCTTTTTGTCCTTATAATATCTCTGGACTTAGATACACAAGGAGACACAGTAACTCTATTGTTTTAGTCGTGATGCGAAAGTTAAGAAAAATCCTTTTATATCTTATTAGCTTCCTTCTGAAACATAAGGCATCTGCCATTCACATTACCAATTGGAATAGATTTGTGCCCTATTTTTATCTTTCTTTTCAACGTAGAGAGATTCTGTGTTAGCCTGTCTTCACTTTCGTTATTTATCCGAAGCTTTTATATTTTTGTTCATCGCTAATTGAAGGGGATGTGATCAAATAATCTCCATTTTTTCTATGGAAATGTTTTAGATACCCTTATGTCGGTTCTAGGTTCTCAAACATAGAATCCTGGTGTCATGGATTTATAACTCCGACTGGACTGACCGCTGCACAAGGGCCAAACCATCTGTTTGAAACTTAGTGTGGCCCGCCATGGCGCCATTCTATTACATGTCCAAGTGTCCAATAAGTGTAACAAAACGCTGACTGCTACATTTGTGGTACAATTAACAAAAGGAATATATCTCCAAGGTTGATATTGATACAATGTGAAATAAAATCTCTAATCCCAATACCATGTACCTCTGTGATGACTCTTTTGGTGCCATGTCTCTGAGTCCCTCAATATTCTAATGTACCAAAAACTATAAGTTACCCTCTCATCAACTCATTGTTCTTATATCGATAGGTTTTGAGCACTCTAGAGGATATAGAATAAGACTTTGATGCGTGTATAAACAGAGGTAAATAGAAGTGATATCATTTAAAGGTTGCTTACTTATGAGTAATGACATCACGTGGCCAATTTCTTTCTGTCAACCTCTCAGGCTCACTGTCTAGAAGCCTTTGCTGGGATAAGGGCCTCAAAAAATTGCCTAGCAGTGTCTACCTACTTCAACTTGGTAAACATACAAAGTGCTTTGAAAACTTACCTTCAAGGTTTGTTCCATTGAAACATTCTTGAACAAATACAAACATCATATTGTCCAATTTTGAACCAAGATAATTGAACCCATTAGCCGTCTATTAGGATCTCTATACTTAAAAGTAAACGTGGATTGAGAGGTAGAATCTGCTAAGTATTCATGTTACATGAAAGTAGAAGGTGAGGGACTCATGGTGTTACTGTACAACAACTATCATACAATGCATTCCCTCACTTGTGTTTTTATTGTACCACAATCATTGCTTTAGTTTTTTATAATGTATTAGTTGCTTTTGCTATGTATATCATAATAAAATAACATGTAATTCTGTCATTCATGTTTGAGCTCTTTTCTAATGTCTATGCACAGTCGATAAGAATGGTTATTACTTTGTTGACAACTTGACAACAAAATGATAGAACTAAGTCAGAGTGTTTTTATTGTAAAAATGTGTAGTGAGGGATGTTCGATTCAAGAAACGCCAATTCTTATCACCTGTTTATATGTACTAGCATTGCCATTTTTGTATGGAAGATATATCATAAATTCAATGATTATCTTTCGGCGTATATTTCTTGTGATTTGTCAGGTGAATGCATCTGATGTAATTATCTTGGAAGGAATACTCGTATTTCATGACCACAGAGTGCGTGACTTGATGAATATGAAGATTTTTGTTGACACAGGTGCTTTTAGTAGTTATATTTATTATAGTTTTTAGTTTTATTGTGGAGCTTGCAGTGTGATCCTTGCAAAAATGCTATCAAGCTGTTACTACGTCTACAATTATTTGTATATCGAGTGTGATCTTAATGCACGATATGGCTGTGCTCACTTTCTTAATTGGGCCATTCAATAGACAACTATTGTGGTTCTTGAACACATTCCACGTACAATTGGTCAGTGGAATTTGATTCCAAGATCTGAGGAGATTCCAAGTAAATGTTATCACCAAACTCCCTATCTGACAAGGTTACATAGCCGTTCTTTAGGCTGGTACAAACACGATTTTGGGATTTTCTTGCAACCAGGTTCGAGTTTTCACTGCCTAAAACAAGAACATTACACTTTGTATTATCCCATTCCCATACACGATTTTTTGTAACCCTGTCCGTGTAGAGTCAAATTGTCATGACTGCGTGTACCAGCTTGCCAGCATGCTTAAGTCGAATTCTTGATAGTTTGAGGAACTCATTTTATACTAATATGTAATTAACGTTAACAATCTTAGTGGTCAAACGGTTAATTAGCCTTTTTTACATCTATTCTTGATGCATGGTTAATTAGGTCGGTTTTGTGTATAAGAATGGTCATTAACAAGATTAGTTTCTCAATGAATCAAAAATAACTCTTTGTTAGAGCTTCTGTTACTCGGATTTCTTCTACTTGTGATATCTGTAATTCAGCTAGTAAGAAGGTACTACATAATAATGCAACTGCTTATTAAATTCTTGAAAAATTATGAACATGTATCTCAGCCATTGTAATTTACCCCTAATATATGTTTCAATGTGAACCTTGGTTTGTAATCATATATCTTAAATCTTGAACCTGTATTAATTGTTGTGTTATTAACAATACTGTAGAAACTTTCTATGTCCTTTATTGCGTTGTCTAATGTTCGATACTTCGATGCATCTCTGAATATGTTAAAATGATATTTATTTGGTTTTAACATGATCTGGTATATAGCTGGTCACACCTGATCTGTGTGAATGATTTCAGTCTTGTTGTATTTGAGTATTGGGTATTACTTTGTTCTCGCAATGTGTGTGCATATTCGTAAATCCTCGTGAAAGAAAGAAAAACCAATCCTATACTTGTTGAGTCATTTTAACAGTATGTTTGGCCTTTTCTTTCCCTATTTCCCTTTCGCTTGTGATTAAGCGTGGTTCAAGCATCTGTAAAAGTTTTTAACTGCTTGCATATTGTGACCCTTTTAGCAAGAAACCAACTTTCACCTCATAATATAATTCTTATGTAAATATCTTTATTACTAAGCTGATATATCATATGTATATGACTCTATGTTCTATCTCAACCATCGTCACAGGAATCGCAGAAGCCACTATTTTTGTTTTGGTACAGCAGTACCGGATTGTGGTACGATTGTGATCCGGATCGCTCGAGATCACGATTTGGTACGGAAAGAACAGCATTCCCAATCAACTTTAAATCGTTCCAGACCTCTTCGCTACGCGATTTGGGTTTCATAATATCAAGTTCCAAAGACGTTTGGTCCGATGTATTTATGTCAAAAAGTCTGCTTTGATTGTGGAAGTTTGACAATCACCAAAGCGTTGCAATACTTGCACCCTAATAACATCTAATACTACAATTAATTCTATTCTTTGAACAAACATTTGAATGTGAAATAATTAAATTGTGTAGTTTGAAAAGCTAAACTAAATATAGGAAGTTTGATTGTGACTTGTAAATGTATAAAAATTTATAGGAAGCTAATATTATTATTTTTTGGGTACATCGTTCCAAAATAGATGGTACATCGTACTGAAACAATCCGGAATGAGCTTACCCCCTCTGTACCGAATTTTCAGATATAGCAAACTGCAATCCCGTGCCCCGATCCCGTACCAGAGTGATCCCATGTGACTCTGATCTCAACTTATATCTAGATTGTTATATGTTAGACCTAACATTTATGGATGCTCCTACCTCTTTTTTTCACTTATTTATTTGTTTCTTAACCTATGCTAGATGCTGATGTTAGGCTTGCTCGTAGAATAAGAAGAGACACAGTTGAGAGGGGGAGGGATGTCAATTCTGTGCTTGAACAGGTGATTTTCTCTGCTTCTTTTATATTCCTAGTTTTTGTCTGACATTCGTCAACAGATGACATGGGGGCAGATTTGACCTAGTAAGAGTATGGATTAGGTTTTAGAGTCACAAAGCTAAGAAGGAGCAGAAGATTCACAACTTTCAACCTGTTTAAATTGTTTCACACACTAGTATTTTACTTGTATATCAGTTTAGTTACAGAGTGTTTTCAGTTGCGGATGACAATGGATATATGTTACTATTAACACTGTTACCATTATGTGATAATGTGATATATAATGATTATAATCATGTTCTCTTTCTACGCAGTATGCGAAGTTTGTCAAACCTGCTTTCGATGATTTTGTTCTGCCTTCAAAGAAGTATGCTGATGTGATCATACCTCGTGGTGGTGATAATCATGTTGCAATAGACTTGATTGTGCAACATATACATACAAAGCTTGGCCAACATGACCTTTGCAAAATATATCCAAATGTGTATTTCATACAGTCGACATTCCAGGTATTGCCTTTGTTAATTTCTCATAATTGTGATTGCTACACTATCCGATAAACGGCTAATATTGCAGCACAAGCAAGGCACCCTATCCGATAAACATCTTTTTGTTATCGTATATTGACTTGCAAACAATAATTAGTGATTCATATAACAGATTAGAGGCATGCATACACTGATTCGAGATCGAGAGATATCAAAGCATGATTTTGTATTTTATTCGGACCGATTAATCCGATTGGTAACAATAACTCTACTTTATCTTGTGTTTTGACAGAGCAGTAGTCAATAACATTAAAAGTATCTGATTATCTAAAATGGCTCAGGTTGTGGAGCATGGCCTGGGTCATCTACCATTTACAGAGAAGCAAGTAGTCACTCCCACAGGTTTGTCTAGTTCCTGAGGCTGGTGTCACTTTTCTTATACCAAATCAAGTTGCCATAAAATTACTTTAACCTGTGTCCACTTGATAACTCAAAGCATGTGTTTTTGCTTAAATAGAGACCAAAACTATTTTTTTTAGGCATTAAATAATAGGAGGGAAAATTGTTTGATTAAAATGTCGCATGCTAAAGATGGTTGGTTGCTGTTTTATTTTTTGCTGCTTTTGATAATCTATGTATTCCAATAAATGCATTCTTAAGGATCTCTCACCATCACACAAATTTATGATGTGAAGAGCTGTATGGACGTTCTTGACAATTATTGAGGTTTTATTGCAGGGTCTATATATACCGGAGTTGACTTCTGCAAGAAATTGTGTGGTGTCTCAATTGTTAGAAGGTGAGTATTAAGCCCTTACTATAAGCTGCAGTATATCTGTAAGTGTCCTGCTGAGCCTGCTGTCACTGTGTACAAAAAGTGCATGGTTTAAATCATTTAATCTTGAGAAATCATTTTTACTTCAGATGTTGAGACGAATTAGTAACATTGCTGTTATTTTGTAGTGGCGAAAGTATGGAAAATGCATTGAGGGCATGTTGCAAAGGCATAAAAATTGGAAAAATTCTTATCCATCGCAATGGTGACAATGGGAAGCAGGCAAATATCTTTCCTTTGTTTGTTCATTGATGGTTCACCTTCCATTATTAGCTTTTTCCTGTACCATTTTATGCTATCATATTATTAATGTCATAACCTTAGTTTTATCTTCCATAACAAATGCAGCTTATTTATGAAAAGCTACCAGACGACATTTCTGAAAGACACGTGCTCCTCCTTGACCCTGTGCTTGCTACAGGTAACCCAGTACTTCCTGCTTCACCTAAAATTGGCTTTAATTCTAAAGTTCTTCAGCTTAAAAAATTTGATTCTAATGAATAATCTTCAATAATATTTTATGTGAAAATGGATTTCAGGTAATTCAGCTAATGAGGCAATTGAATTACTAGTGAAGAAAGGAGTTCCAGAATCGCACATAGTATTTCTGAACCTTGTTTCAGTAAGTTGATTTTTCTTCACATGACCGATATTTGCTTCTTTTTATAATGATGAGGTGCTCATTCTTTCTACATATATCCATGTCATTTGGTTAGGCACCAGAGGGAATCCATTGTGTTTCCAAAAGGTTTCCCTCCTTGAAAATTGTTACATCGGAGATTGATGTTGCTTTGAATGAAGAATATCGTGTTATACCTGGTCTGGGCGAGTTTGGGGACCGGTACTTTGGGACTGATGACTAATCATATGGTGGCTATTTTTAACTGAGAGAAGGTGAAGAGCAGCAATGGTTCCATGGGGTTTTATATGAGTCATTTTTCACCCTTTAGATTTTGAAATATTCAGGATTCAATCTTTTGTTTTGCGGGCATTCTGTGTAGACCTGTATATGTTAAAACTAGGCAGACCAAAACATAGATATCAATCTTTTCTTGATTCAGCCAATGCGGCATTTAAACTAGTAGTGCATTTTTTGTCGAGCGAGACAATGTTTTCTGAGTTTGACCATCAAGATGGCTGCAAAATTTGGGTAACCTCTTAATATGTCTACCTTGGTTATGAGATTTCATATGTACTTTACTGCTACAGTGATTTGGAATCCATATTTGGCAATTCTGCAAATGATTACTTTATCGTTATATATCTGCAAAGCTACATTTCTACATAAACCTGCATTTTTTGTCTTATCACTGTGCTTTTACTCTGGTAGCACAATGGATGGAGAAAACAAATCTTTCTTAAAACTAGTCCAACTCACCGCTCGACAATGTCCATTACCACAACAGTTGCCAGTAATCCTAATTGTATTCAAGCTGTATATCATTTGTTCTGTCAACTCTGTTCACTTGTGTTTGTACAGTTATTCGATTTACTACTTGCAATGCAAACAGGTATGTTTAATTCCAATTTTCTTTTGAAAGTCCACTCTATCTGAAATGATATGTTCTACTTTGTAGTTCCCTGGTTACCTTCCAACTTCTTTTTATGTGAAGTTTGTCAACTATAAACATAGCCAAGAACTCGTGTGTGTTCATGTATGTGCTTACAACTGAACATGTTTGTGGCTCTTGTGTAGTTAAGTTCCACTTGGCACTTCAGTTGAATCAATTATGAAGGAACGGGATTGTCACTAGCTTCAACTTTACTAGAAAGTGCAGGTTTGTTTGTGATTTATTTCACGTCGTTGCCTGTAGTTATCAATGATAATATCGTTTTTCATGACGAGATATAAATTCATTTTATGACTCAAGTTGTAGACTTTACTATGTGCTATGTCTACGGCTTCCCGTAAGATCAATTTTATTACTTGTGGGGTCAAAAGCAAATGCAAGAGGATGAATTACTTATCTGGAAGATCGAGTCAAATGCAAATTGCAAAAGATGTTAGCTTAAAATAACTGACTGTAAAATTTATAAGATCATAAGAATAACTTATTTGATGTATAATGGACTGAACAATGCAATCTTTTAATGTTACTAATGGAGACATTTTACATTCGTGTGGTACCTTTTTTACGTTTGATCAAAGAATACAAAATTGGTACTAGAAAGTACACGGACATATCAACTGATCCGAATCACTGCCAATTTAGCGACCCTTTTTACTTCCATGGGATTTTTCAAGATGAGGAAATGCAGTCAAAATGTTGTGGGCTCTCAAGTCTTGCCTTGTCAAGATCCCGACCACTGGTGGCACCTGCAAGAAGAACAATAACATCAGGTCAGTCACGTTATTCCTTAACCATATTTACGAGTTACAAACTATATTGCTCCATGATGTTTCTGCAATGTTAAAAGAAATGACAAGCTAACTTACCCCGGCCCCATGGTACTTTGGTAAAACAAGCATGTGGCGAAGCCCCACTTGTCTAAATTGCACCAATGCCTTGGCAACCGACATGGTTTCCACTACTGTATAAGGTGTTGTGTTGGTAATTGGATGCAAGTCTACATACATTTCCATTTCTTCTTTTGTAACCGCAACCTCCTCAATCGTTCCCCACCTTTCCGCCACATCAACCCATGTAAACTTTTCTCTAACTTCCCACTCTTCTGTTCTTCTTCTCTCTTCTAAAAACCATTTCTTCTTCAATACTAACAATAGGTGAGCTCTCAAAACTAGCCCATGCACTTCACTTACCTGACCCACACTTGGCACCAATACATTATCTACAACTGCAAAAGCATTGTGTGTAGTGTTTCTCAAAACATCAACTATTCGACCCACTTTCTCAATTCCAGATAGGGTAACCACTGGTGGTTTGATGTCGGCTAGCTCACCAACATTTATATTTCTCATCCATGGCTCAGGGTGAGCTTCCAAGAAAGGTAACCCTTTAAGGTCTAGTATGATCTCGTATATGCTTGGGTTGAAACAATCTCCAACACTTTTGGAAATTAATAGGACAAGCATTGTTATAGGGAGTAAAAGAAGGTTATTAGTCAACTCGAGAAATATCACACAAAGGGAAACCGTCATCCTCATGGAACCCGCCATTAATGAAGCTGCACCTAGAACGGCAAACAGACCTTGGTCAATGGTTGTGTAGGATCCCATTGCCATGCCAAGCAGACGGCCATAAGCTGAGCCCATGAGGATGATAGGGAGGAAGAGACCAGAGGGGACTGCAATACCAAATGTGAAGAGTCCCAGTATGCAATAAAGTGCAAAGAAAATGACCAGGGAAAATACACTATATTCACTGGGAGTGTTGGTGGAGAAGATGTTGCGTACTGCATCATCATTTGTTGTCAGGAGGAGAGTCGCAAGGTCGTTGTAATGTCCTTTCGGGCAGTTAAATTGCTTGAAGTTCCCCATTCTTCCTGTACTTGGGCACTCGGAATCCACCATGGATGGATCACATGGTGCGCAGCTGGCGAGAAATGGAAGTCCATATAAGCATGCAGATGTGAACAATGAGACTGAGAGACTCAGTAAGATTTTCGCTAATTTCCCTTTCCTGCAAGATAACTTGACAAAGTCAGAACAGTGTATCAATTTCATTGAGGTTAGAATTAGAGGGTATGTGTTATGGACTTTGAAAGTAAACAAGTGCTATCAAATTAACAGAATCAAGTTGACTGGAAATGTAGTGTTTGTATGTATTTTTGCTCTTTGAAGTTTTAATAATCAGATAATCAAATATTCTGATTTGTATGAAGTGTATAGATAAAATGCAATAGAAATTTTTGTGAGGAAAAAAAAAAAACTTTTGAAATTGGGAGTAAATTTATATTAGAAGGATTGACTCTTTGATAATCAGTTCTGTTTTTCCAAAACTGCGTTTTGTCTCTATGAAAACGCAGATAATCGATTTTTTTGCCAAACCATTTTTTTTTCATTATTTGCGTTATGCAAACGCAATAATCAGATAATCACTTCAAAACGCAATCCCAAACACC
>JAOXNX010000011.1:4556132-4572148 GCA_028566075.1 Solidago caesia
ACTTGAAGCCTTATATGAAAAGCATGTAGTTTCTCTGTGTAATATCCATTGGCAATATCCTATGAGTTGCATCTCACATTTCCGCCACAGGTGGGGTGTTACAACTTCGTTTAATATGTATAGTTCTAACTTTGAGAGTTTGTTATGACTCTTCTTGACACAAATCTTGACAAATATACACAAAATTATATGGAAATAAAAGAATGAAAAAAAAAAGAGAACATGAAACCGTCAAGCCGGCCAAACCGGACCGGATTACATGGTTTGGTCTAGTCTGGTCATGTCAGACAACATACTTGGTCTGGTTTGGCTTGATATATGTTGAAACCGGAAATGTAGGTTTGGTTTGATATTAGTCAAAACCGGATCAAACCGGTCCGTGAACAACCCTACTAAAAACTATATCTATAAAATAAACATTTGTTATGGATTTCATTGTCATTATCTTATATCAAAACCCTTAAAACAAACACCAATGTTGGATTTGTTTTTATACAGACAAACACTTCTCATTGAGGGGAAGGTCTTTTTTTCACGGCAAAAATATATTATATAAAGGCCACTAGCAATGCGCTGGGGGCCAAAAATACAAAAGTACAATCTAGACTCATTGGGGGGAGTATGTTTACACAAAACCAGGTAGAAACATATAAATTTTCTGAGTTTATGCTATTTGAAAAGACGAGTATTTTATTCAAATATATGTGTTCTAATTAATATATTTTATGACCATTTTCATATTCTTTCCCTGGCCACCTTAAGATGTTTAAATAGAAAGTTTCCAACCTAAGATCTCTTCACATCTGACTTTAGGTCATCTTAATGATGGTTCTTTTATGTTTATACAAAGATAAAATGATAACGATATTCTCAGATCTTTTTCTCGTATCTGTTGGTACTATCTTAACACGAACTTGTTTTTTGTTTGTAGACACTGGGTCAATGTGGATGCGTAGAATGGAAGTTTGGATTGTAAGTCGTACCCACAAGGAGAACACGCTAAAAATGCCATATTTTTTTAGATATTGTGTTTTGACATTTTAGTTTGGATAATAGTATTTTTGATGTCATGTGTCTTGTGTTGACATCCGGTGAATATATAATTGCCCTTTTTGTGATAAGAGAAGAATGAACAAAACCCCGAAGACTAGGGATCTCAAAGATAATAATGTTATATACATATGAGTCATGTGCTAGATTAAAAAAAAAATGGATAGTACATAATAATGTTATAGACATCTGGTGAATATTATAAACATGCTTAGCGTAAGAATATGATAAAGCATATAGGATTTTAGACTGGCAATGGATTAGATTTAAATTGGATGAAGTCATATTCACACATATGCATTCATATCCATTTAGTCTTAATTCCTTCATTCGTATTTATATTCATATCCAATAAATGAAGCGAGTAAATAGTATTCGCTAGATACCAAAAAGGAAAAAAAAATTGTTATAAAAATACCAAATTTTTAAATAAATCAAAACATAGATCGTTTACAAATGAGAATACCATGAATACTAGACAATATAACCGACGTTTGTTAGTTATAACAACTTGATGATTATTGTTGTATTATTTATTTGAATTTGCCTATGGGTTTTAGCAAAACCCTTATTTATTTTAGATGATTTAGGAAAAAAAAAAGAAAAGGAAATATTATCAAGAATTTTGTAATTAAACTTACTATAATAAGCTTATATAACATAAATAATTCTATAGCTAGTTGATTTAAATATAAAATAGAGCTTAAAAGTTCCATTATAAGTGATTCATAATTCATAACTTTACACTTTTTTTACTTTGAATATGTATAATAATGTTCATTTCAGATGGTAAATGGATAATCATGAATGACAAAGCATCATCAATATCTATATCCATTTTCGTTTAGGTCATCCATATCTATCAAGGGTGGATCTGGTGAGGTGGATGTCCACCTGGTCGGGTGTCTATTGTCATCCCTAGATATTGTGTCGTGCTCATATTAATAGATTTTGATGACTTAATATATTTCGATCCAAACCAGTTCATTTAGTTAATCGCATCAAAATCTTGAATCCTATGTCAATTGTCGAGATGGATCGGCACATCAATAAATAATCTTGAATCCTAAGCTAATTGGCGGTTCGGCACTTTGAGCCTAATCTACTACCACCAAGATCACTAAATATAATCGGGATTACAAGATTAGATGCTCCCCTCAACACTTTTGAATACGTACCCTCACAACGTTATAGATACAATAATGGTAAACAATAAACGTTTATCTTAATACTCTTCTATATCTCCACAACTCTCACTCTCAATGGAATACGTACGGTAATGAAGGTGCTCTCAATATTATTGTTTCTGAAGATACGTACATGAATGATGAGAGACTCACAAAATGACTCTTATTGGTCCTCACTTTTTATTTCAACCTCGTCACTAAACTCCAATACAAATCCTTTTATTTTCGTATTTGTATTTGAGATCAAGAAAATTCGAATTAAGCTTAAACTTGAATTGGCGCATGCAGAGTGCACGCGCATTCGAGCTAATATGGTTTCGGTTAGTATAGTAGGGGTCAAGGGGGTGGCGCCATCTTGCGGGGGTCTAGGGGGCACCGACCCGAGCCGAAAGGTATATTTGGTTCCTAGAATTGCCACCCGTACTCGTAGTTTATCTTGTATAAAAGGTTGTATAGTGTGACAAGCTTTTGAGATTTATGTAGCTTAAACGTCAAATTTGGAAGGATGTGCAGTTTTTTCATTGCATATAGTCAGTTGTTAAAAAAAAAAAATGGCATCATCACCAACATGCCTTTGACTTACTCAATCGAGAGTGTACTTCCAGCGGCGAATCTAGAAGGGAAATGATATATCCTCCTAATAAATAGCCTAATAATCCTCCTAATAACCTTAAAAGATGACAAGTGTAATCCACTTATTCTCTCTCCTGATTTTATCCATTGATTTTAACAAGTGTCATCATCAAATCATTAGGAGGATAGTTAGGCATATCTTTTAGGATGATATATCATTTCCCAATCTGGAAATATATAACAGGGTATGTAAAAAAAAAATATTTTTTTTTAGAAATCTGATAAATATCGCATTTTTTGATCAGACTTTTTTCGGGTTTTTTTGCTTTGATAAACATCAAACTCAGTAAGTACACTAAAATAAACAAGTAGTTAATAATATAGTATACTTACATGTTTTTCATTCATATATCTCCTTGTCTATGATTCAATGTTTGAAAGCGTATCAAAATCTTATCATCACTAGTTATAAAGAACATATTTTTCTCTATAAAAATGACTAAACAATCATTTTTTAGTCAACCAGCACCAATAATTTTAAAGATATGAACTCTATGTGGGTACGCCACTGTGTACTTCATCAATCTTGTGAGTTTAAGTATCCATCTGATAAATTGCATAAGCACCTGGGTGGAAAGTGGTTGCCCAGGATGTAAGTCCGTTTAACCTATTGAACAGTAACTAAAAATAAAAAATGTTGTATTTTTTATTGGTGTTACGGGCCTTTAAAAAATGAGTTACCTGTCAATAAAGCTAACCTTATTTTTTGAAACCCCGTTTTTGTAATGAAACTTATGAAGTTAAGTCTGTACAACAAATACGAGATAATTTTTAAGCGATTATGTAATCAATATTATCAAAAGATCACTTGAAAATATTCTAACTAGAACATAATTACAAATTTTCATGAAAGAAATATACGAAAATTTTCACAAAAATTTCACGAGATAACTTTATAATTTTGTTAACTTGATTATTATTTTAATTTTAATCATATCTTTTCAATATGTGTCTTTTGATATTATAGTGTCCATACTTTTATATAAAATCATTTATCTCTTACTTATTGCCCTATTCTAAAAGTCATCACTACACATTATAATGTGACAAATCATTTTTTTTCTCATTCAATAACAATGTGACACATTTTTGTAGTGCAGTATAACATATAACATATCACTCGCTATTCATTTTGCTTACACCTCAAGTGCCAACCATTTCCAGTCGTCTCAACCACTCTCATTGTTAGTTTGTCACCTTTGCACAGATAGAAACAACCAAAATTGTCCAAAATCCTTGAAAACCCCTAAAATTTATCGAAAATCACTAAAAAGTAAAAGTATTAAAGTCGTATAGTAATAGTATCATAACATTACGTAAATACAAGACCAGTGTTAGAAAAATTGTGTTACGGTTAATTTGCAATTCCACATCTGTCATCGATTAGCAGCCTATCTTCTTTTTTGATCCCCCTAATTTCTTGACGTCATTCTAAAATTTTGAATTAATACAACAATTGAGGAAGTTAGTATGCAAGGATAACTGTTGTAGTCTCTAATTGTGGATATACAATACTAAGCAATGTTTTGAAAACCGGACCGGACACTGAACCGGCCAACCAAAATTTCACCGGTCAGACCGGTCGGACCGGAGTTGGACCGGGTTTTTGACGAAACATACATTTATCAAAGTAATACTACAATAATACTAACTTAAACACAATATAAATTCATTAATATTAAGTTCTAGCATCAAGTATCTAAATAAAACCAAATTTTAGCACAAAAGTCATAATCTAAATAAGTTATAACACCAATGATTCAAAATTTAAATATGAAGTTGTCGAATATCCAAGCTTAGATGTACAACCCTTCACATGCTAATATATTTTTTTAATATGTTTTTTAAAATATATTAAAAAAATTAACATGTGAGAGATTTCACATATAAGTTTGGAAATGTGACAACCTCATACTCATTTTTATATAAACCGCAATGATTAATTCAAACAATAAATCATTGGTAACTTGTAAATAACGATGTCCGTTCATATAATAGATTTGTAATTTAAATAAAAATCTTGGTAATATGTAAATAAGCATGTTCATTCAAAATCAAATAAAGGGAGAAAAAAAAACAAGTAATTTAAAAAAAAAAAAAAAAATTTTAATAGAAAATCCGGTTCAATAGCGGTTCAAAGCGGTTCCGGTTCCGGTCCGACCGGCCGGTTCGTCCGGTTCAATCCGGTTCACTTACTGCTATCGAACCGGGATTCTTAAAAAATCCGGTCCGACCGCGGTCCAACCGGTCGGACCGGCCGGTTTGGAAACATTGATACTAAGGGGTATTTTGTTTACAATAAGAATCACAGATATTAATTGTAACTAAGAGGTTCGAACCCACGCGTTGCCGCGGGTATCCATTTTCCTTTTATTTGGTAAGAATACAATCCCAAATCCCAAATATCAAAGGGAAAAAAATAAAAAATAAAAAACTATTAAAAAAAACGGGTTTTAAAAAAAAAAAACCAATATACTATAGAAAACAAAATGTTAAAAATATATATATATATAAGGGGGTTAAATCGAAAAGGGCAAAAGTTTGGGGGTTAAATTGAAAAGCGCAAAAGGATAAAAGTTTGGGGGGGTCAAATCGAAAAGGGCAAAAGTTTGGGGGTTAAATGAAAAAACACAAAAGGACAAAAGTTAGTGGGCAAAAATCAAAAGTTAAAAAATTTGATGATAAAAATCGAAAAGGGTCAAACTTTACTATTCACTTCGATGGAAATTAATATATATATATAATTTTAAGGGGTTTGATTTCTATTCTTTAAATACAAACTCATTAACCAAATAATTAAAAAATATTTTTAACTACAACACATTTTTATTATTAAAACTAGCAAGAAGTTAGAAGAGTACAATTGAAAAGACTGAAAATTACAATGAGAAGGAGCACCAAGAATTCCAATCTAGATCATGGTATTTTGATCTTGCAGTTGGCCATAAGAACGTCGAGTGTTTTATTTCTTCGAATATTTGTCTCGGGTTGATCTGTTTGTTGGAGAATATTGTGTCGTTACGAGCCTTCCAAACATGGCAACAAGATGAGAGGATGATGAGATTAATAACTTTGAGTTTGTAAACAGAATTACCAGGGGCAAGCGGTTAGTGAGGAAGAGATATTTGGCTTGAAACGCGAATATCGGCGGTAAATTGCACCATGAAACCAAATAATTAAATTGATAACTAAACTCCTTTCATACTCGTATCTATATCTATCAATCAAACACCCCATAATATTCATTTATTGCGCTCATGTCCATAACGCTCTACATTGCAAAACCAAAGCATCCAAGATGTACTAATATTCATTTATTCAGCCTTTCAAAAAAAAAAAAAAATTGGATATGGTTGTCATGTCCATAATGCTCTTCATTGCAAATTTAAGCATCCAAGATGTACTCATTTTCATTGTATTCATTTATTATGTTCTATTTATGTTACTATTTATGTAAGATGGTTTTTAAAAAGTAAAACGTTTATAGAACATTGCTAATTACGTGAATATATAGAAGATGGTTTCTAAAAAGTAAAACTTTTATAGGGCATTAATAATTACGTGAATTCGACCAAAGTTGGTTTCTATTTTCTGCAGTTATCCAAAAAATTTTTTGGCAAAAGGTATCTGCGTGTTTGGTAAGGAGAAATTGAGAGAAATGAAATGAAACATAAAAATGAAATAAAGAGAAACAGAATTGGTGGAGAAATCTAATAGATTACATTGTTTGGTAACGATGGAGAAATTGACTTGAAAAATGCTAAAGAACATAATATTTTGTAACCAAAAACCTTAAAAATTCAACCAACTTTGCATAAATCCATTTGAGAGATAAACAACTCTAAAAAATAAAAATAAAAACTCTTTAATTGTCATTTTCTTGCATTTCTCCTCATTTTGGATGAAAATCAAATAAGAACAAAATCATTTCCTGAGAAATGACCATTTCTCTGTCCATAATCATTTCTCCTACCAAACACTGGAAATGAAATCATTTCCATTTCTTTCATTTCAATTCTCTATGCCAAAATGAGAAAGAATTAAATACAGTAAGATTTAAATTGTAGGGATATAGTGATCATTTAAAATCTTAAAAATTTAGGCAAATAGTAAAATAACCTAAATGCTTTATAATGTCCTGTCATAGTACTCTTGCCATAGAAATAATGGTCTTGTTAAAGAAAGCCTATAAATTAGTTGTATTATTATCATAAAATTCAAAGGGTGGACTTTTAATATAGAAATGTACAATCGTTTTGTGCACGTTAAACAAAGCCCTAAAAGCTTTGATTAGCATTTCCCAATAAATAAACAGTATTCAAAATTTCTTGATTTTTTATGATATTGATATTGGATGGTTTTTGGTGGAGGTTAGCAAAGATGCTGCAAGAGAGTCGGAGATATCGTGATAAACATTTAAATGATTAACATATGTTGACTTCAGTAAAATAAATTAAGTTTTTAAGAGAAATTTAGATAAATAACTAATAATATTTTATATGTATTTTATTATTTTAAATTATATAATCTTTTAATTTTTTTTTCAAACAATATGTCACACCCCGCAAAGGCGGAATACGAGATTAGACAGTAATTGCGTACAAAACATTTCATAATAACCATTACGTACAATGTTTGCCCGTACAAGTTTAATCACAAGTACATCAGTCGTAAATCAGGAGCACAAAAACGGATACAAACCATCCATATTTGAGATCCGGATTCCATGAATATAATATCAAGATTATAGCGTTTTACCTAAAATTGAGCTAATACAAAAAGCTCTAAAATATCTTGATAATCTTGTACTTCAAAAAGCATGACAAGATGATACGGATCTTATATAACTTGAAGTTTACTGTTGATTACCTAAAAAGAATGGAAAATGAGAGGGTCAACTATCGAAATAGTTGGTGAGTTCACAGGTTTGATTGACCGTAGATTGAGTATCCTCGTAAAACGTATTAGAACGTATTTTGATAGAATTCACGACAATAGATATGAAATAAGCACATTTCCATTCCAAGGAAATAATTAAATAAATTTGATAGCCATCTACTTATATATATATATATATATATATGAGCATGCATAAATTGATTTGTGTGCTCCTATAAGGCCACTAAATAAGCTATAAGAAAGACTGCCGATTATCTAGCAAGGTATCCCTACTTATGTTGCCACCCCAGGCCGAGAGTCACTTGCAAGTGCTAAATGAAGCCCACCAAAGGCCTTGAGAAATACATTGCTTGCTGAGATATCACACACATGGTAATATCCCCAAATTGATGAGCAAGTATTAGACATTCACACTTATGGTAATGTCTTTGATATAATCGATATAAATCCCACATAAATATGACCAAATCTCAAGCACACATTATACATGTTATAAACATTACACTTGAACTCGGTTAAAAATATACATAAATGGCTATTGATAAATTTTAAACAAAACTAGGTCAATCAAATAAACCATAATAGATTAAACACCATTCGATATAACGCAATCGATTCGAGAAACCATTGAGAGTAAACCTTTGAGTATAAACATACATGTAACATTTGATATGCTTTTCAGCCCCAAAATATATAGAGAAAAGGGGCACTGGAACTCACCTTAGCAATTTGTGAAACGATTACTAGCTTAATCGATCGTTAGACGTTCGTTACACGCCGTTAGCCACACCTAATATAATCGAGAATGGTTGTGTGATCTTATATTCCACAATAAGTATCCTTTGTATAACTACTTAGCTATCATGCCCTAACTCCTAATAAACGACTCACTTCGTTAGTTTTAGGACTAAAAGTGAAATAGAAAAACTGACGACAGTTAGTTTTCTAACAATTACTCAACTCGACGCATAGAATTCAACCCGTCACACTAAGTGAATCGCATTCATATAACTCGACGCATTGAATCGGTTTGGACGTATTAGATAGCTTGTCACTATAGAACCCGTCGCATCAGGACCAACCCTGACGCATTAAGTAGTTCGACTCTAAAGAACCCGTCGAGTTGAGAGTAACTCGACGCATCGAGTTGTTTTCCAGGAAAGGGTATTGTTTAATTTCTGTTAGTCCAGATTTCACTAATACATTCCAGTGATCTGGAGCCTCTATTGATTTGTCTAGATATAGTATGAAGTCCAGTGAAAGGATATCTGGAGCATTTCCAGATATGTTCACTGGAGCTTCACTCCAGTCAAGATCTATATACTGAAGCATTCTTATGAAGTCGAAGACTGAACTAAGAAGACTGAAGATACCTTCCAGTGGCGGAGTCCAGTGAAGTATCTTATCTGATCGAAGACTGAAGCTTACCTTGTTGTTAAGTTATGACTAGGCTTAACATAAGTTCCAAGAAAATACCACTTGATTATTTTATGATCAAGAACGGCGTAGAAAGTCTTGGTATGTCCAATCAAGGACTTTTATACCAAGCTTCTCTTGCAAGTCTACGATTGCATTTAATGCAGCACATGCTTAAATATCTATCGTATACTAAACCGTATTTATACGTATTGGTTTATGTATTTATACATGAACCTTGCCTATAAATAGAAGAGTAAATGTTAGAGTATAACAAGTCGTCTAGAACTCAAAGTTATTATACTCACGACATAGCAATTCACTTCAAGCATAATAAGTGCATTTACTCTTTGGTATTTTACCTTAGATCGATTGTCCCTTTCAAGGGTTGTTTAGAATACTTGTTTACATTATTCTTATTCCGCACAACCTTATATTTTGATTATGCAATAAACAAAATACTTTGAAAAACATTATCGTGTTCTTATATTGCTTGTACTTTATTTATCAATATCGTATTTTTGTGTTTGCATAATTAGTTCTTATTATATAGACTTCAAGTATTGTTTATCTAAACTGGTTTAAACAACCATATAGTTTTTGATAGACATACATTGTTCGTTATTGACATAGAGGTGTCTAAGGTATTAAGCTCATCGTTAAAAGTGGACCTAACAATTGGTATCAGAGCAGATTGTTTTTATCGCTAAAACTTGATCTGTTTTGATGGCAGCCTTAAATGAACAAGAAGATTATGTACCTCGTGTTGGTGGAAACCCTCCACCACCACCTCCTCCTTTACCACCTTTTAATACTGCTTTTCAAGCTACACCATCTACTTCAATTGTACCAACAGCTATTCCTTCTCAAAATATTCACGTGCACTTTCCAAACAATCCTATTCCTAAATTCAATGGGGATAGTGAAACGTTTGTAACATGGAAAGCTTGCATGTTAAAGTATATAGCTGGAGTACAAAGGAATTTAACTTCTATTTTGAAAAATGGACCATTTGTTCCTGGAAATGTTAATCCAGTAATTAATCCTGATGGGTCACAGCGTTATTCTCATAAAGAAAAGGATCATTGGTCTGAAGAAGATCATAGGCTGTGGATTTAGACAATAAACTCCAGAATATGATCTTAGCGGCCATTCCTAAAACTTTAGTTCCCACACTGGTACTCTTTGAAAATGCAAAAACTATGTGGAAAGAGCTGGTGACTCAGTATGAGGGAACTCCTAAAACAATGGTCAATAGGAAGGTTGCTTTGAGCAAAAAGTATGAGTCCTTTTTCGCACAACCAAAGGAAAATCTTACTGAAACATATACCAGGTTCACCGGTTTGGTGAACCAGCTTAAATCTTTGGGTGTGACAAAGGATCCAGAAATTTTACTTGAAAATTTTTGTGACATCCTTCCTACAAAATGGGAGCCTTTAATTCTGGTGCTTAGGCAAGGCAAGACTTTGCACAGTCACACTCTGAACTCCCTTTATGGTGCGTTCAGGTACACTGAAGAAAATTGTGTACAAAGGGCTGTGGCTGAGCAAGATGCCATGAATCATGCATCCACCAGTTCACACGGTGTTCAGTATACTGAACCTCGTGGATCTGCACTTGTATCTTCTGAGAGTGTTCAGTCACACTCAGTGAAGAAGATTATGTGTGATCTGATGAACTCTGGATTCATTGATGAAGTTAATTCTGGCGGCGATGAGAATGATGATGATGATCTGGTAGCAATGATGGCTAAAACCTTTAAACGTTTTCAGTCCAGAGCTACTCGATCTAGTGGACCCTATGCTTATAGCAACTCTGTTGACAATACCAATCTGACATGCTTTAAGTGTGGAAAGAAAGGTCACTTTATTAAAGATTGCAGGTCTACTCAGTCTTACACAAAGCCAGGAATGCCCTCTTCTCCAGCACCTTCCCCAGCCTTCCACAAATCTGGCAATCGCTACAAAGACAAGTACAAGAAACTTAAAGCCCAGATAGCGATGATGTCAGTGGACAACCAGGATAAAAATGGTTGTATGATGGCGAAAAATGAAAAATGGGAAGAATCAGATGCCTCATCTGATGATGAAGAACGGAGGGATATGTGCTTCATGGCTCTTGATGAAAATCAAAAGCATCTTGTCAGGGATGATATTGATTCTGGAAGATGGGTCAACATCATCATGAAAAAGGTTAGGGATGATATTGATTCTGGAAGATGGGTCAACATCTTGTCCAGTGTACATTCTAAATGATTCCAGTCAGCTAGGAAAGTTTGATGCTAAAGCTGATGAAGGATTCTTTTTAGGTTATTTAGAGATACGCAAAGCCTTCAGAGTCTTTAACAAAAGACTGGAAAAGCTTGAAGAGTCCATTCATGTTACCTTCGATGAAACGAATCAAGCCATTAACAAGAAACCAATCCCTAAAACCCACCAGTAACTCCAATCAGATTTTGTGAATCTGGTACTATCAACTACAATAAAGAAAATTCACAAGATCCTGTTTCCTATCACACTGATAAGGAACCTATTCCAAAAGCATCTCCCAGTGCACTGTACTATCCAACGATCAATTTAAAATCACCAACTGAACTATTTATTGGACAGGACAGTCGCACTGAAGAACATGTATCAGATCTTGCTGGTGAATCTTCTACTGAAACTATACATGATGCCAGTCATGTCTCATCTGAAGAAGAAGATGAAGTGATTCTTGAAGAATCAGTTGTTCCTCAATCTGAGGAACCTCAGCAAGAAGCTTGCACTGATATTATTGTTCATTCTGGACAAGTTAATACGAAATGGACAAAGGCTCACCCAATTGATCAAATTATTGGTGAATCTAGTTCCAGAGTCCAGACAAGAAGTGCCACATCCAATCAGTGCTTATATGTTAACTTTCTATCTTTGATAGAACCAAAGAAGATTGGTGAAGCAGTTGAAGATCCACATTGGGTTGTTGCTATGCAAGAAGAGCTCAACCAGTTCGAAAGAAATCACGTATGGGATTTAATTCCCAGACTAAAAGGTATTAAGGAACCTATTGGTACATGTTGGGTCTTCAGAAATAAGATGGATGAAGATGGTGTTGTCATCCGGAATAAAGCCAGACTAGTTGCACAAGGTTTTTGCCAGTCTGAGGGAATTCATTTTGATGAAACTTTTGCTCCAGTCGCCAGACTTGAAGCCATTCGTGTCTTTTTAGCCTTCGCTACTCATATGAACTTCAAGGTCTACCAGATGCACGTCAAAAGTGCTTTTCTAAATGGAGAGCTGGAACAAGTGGTGTATGTTAAGCAACCTCCAGGATTCATGGATCAGAAGCATCCAGACTACATGTGCAGACTGAACAAAGCATTGTATGGTCTAAGACAAGCTCCACGTGCCTGGTATGATACACTCACTCTTCATTTGCTTAAAAATGGTTTTATAAGAGATGCAATAGATAATACTCTGTTCATCCAACGTGATAAAGGTAATATTTTACTTGTACAAATATATGTTGATGACATTATATTTGGTTCTACTGATGAAAATATGTGCAAGAAGTTTTCAAAAATTATGTCAACTGAATATGAAATGAGTATGATGGGTGAATTAACATTTTTCCTAGGACTTCAGATTAAACAAACCAATGATGGTATTTTTATCAATCAAGGAAAGTATGTTAAAGATTTATTGACAAAATTTATTTTTCACTCAACATCTTCAATGAAAACTCCAATGTCTGCACCTATCAATCTGGACTCCGCTCCAAATGGAATCTCAGTGGATTCAACCACCTATAGAGGAATGGTTGGTTCATTGATGTATTTAACTGCCAGTAGACCTGATATAATGTTTGCAACATGTTTTTGTGCACGATACCAGTCTAATCCTAAGAAATCTCATATGGACGCTGTAAGGCGAACATTCAAATATCTAAAGGGTTCTCTAGGTTTGGGTCTTTGGTACCCCAAAGGCTCAGGCTTAGAACTAATGGGTTATTCAGATTCAGATCATGCAGGATGTAAGATAGACAGGAAAAGTACAACCAGAGGTTGTCAATTTCTTGGTGGCAAACTGGTCAGCTGGACCAGTAAGAAACAAACTTCAGCCTCAACTTCAACAGCTGAAGCTGAATATGTTGCTGCTGCCAGTTGCTATGCTCAGATTCTCTGGATGAAGAATCAGCTACTGGACTATGGTGTTAAATATAAAAATACTCCTATCTTTTGTGATCATGTTATGAAAAATGATATTGAAATTCATTTTGCCCCCACTGATAAACAACTCGCTGATATTTTTACAAAACCATTAGATGAGAAAACTTTCAAATATCTTATCAGTGAGTTGGGAATGTTAAATCCTTGAATCTGGTAAATTACGTTACGAACGCCTCAGTGACACTGGCGTAGTTCATCAGATTTCTAGTGTGTCCATAAATCAAGGAAGTTAATGCAATCGAACGCCTGTTTCAACACTGGCTTAGCGTAACAGATTATTGGATCATCATTCTAGGGGGAAGACTTAAACATTTTTGTCATTAAAAGATTTTAATTCTAGGGGGAATTCATTTTCTCACTGGAAGAAAATTCACTGGAAGATGTTTACTGGAACTTTTCACTGGCATACCCTCCAGTGTTCCAGATGCACATTTGTCACTAGCATAAAACACCAGTAACAGTGGCTTGACCTTTTAGTCACCAGTTTGTGCTTATAAGAGTCCTTTCAGTATTTCATAAGGTTAAAATACTTGGTTAGTGTGTGTGCCACGTAGGAAGGTAGTTTGTGGATAGAAATATCTTCCATCCTACGTGGCAAGACTTTTTGAAAAAGGTAATGATCATTTTCTTGAAAATATAAAAAGGTGTAAGGTTTTGTGGGCTGTCATACGTCTAGCATTAAATGTTTGCATTAAATGCGGACGTGAGACACTTTTATATACGGATTTCAAACCTGATCAAAATTACCTTTTAACCATTTGAACTTCTTGATTTTCTCTCTCCTATATAATACCCATATTTACTTTACATTCTATTCATTTACTTTCATTCCTTCTTCTTCTTCCTCATTTACTATCTCTGCAAATAAAATCTCAACTACCCAAAATCATAATTTTTCACTTTCATCTTTCATTCTGGGTAATATATTCACAACTGAAATCGCACCCAAAGCACCTAAAACACCCAAAATCGACAAAAACCTTCTAAAAACACCATACAACCCTCAACCGGCTGTAAAAGCTCCGGCCGGAACCTTTTTGCCAGCCCATGAAATCAAGATAAACCCCAATAACTGGATGACAAAACTCGCCGAAACCCAAGAACCCACCTCACTCATAGGGCGAATCCAAACTTTCTTTTTGGGTTCTCCATTATATGGTGCCCTAACCCTTGACCCCCAAAACCCTTATCATGATTACCTATGTGAATTCTGGTATATAGCCTACCTTGGTATCGATGATCTTTCCATCGAATTCACATTAAAGAAGGGTACCATGGATTGTACCATTGATATTGATACTCTCAGAAAGGCTCTCAGGTTAAATTACTTTTCTGAGAATGAAATCTCATTCGATCTTCCTTCCCCTTCTATAAATTTAAGGGAGGTTCTTCGACAAATGGGGCACACCGATTGTACTAAAGCAAACGGTGTGTTAAAAACAAAGGGTACGATGCAGCTGACGTGACTCAGTGATTCTTAGAGATACTTCTTCACCCACATCATTGAAAGCCTAGGCGGCAGTTCCGGAGGCCTCGACCAGATCAATCAAACCCACCTCCAGATTGCATATTGCTTATGGTATGGGTAAAGGGTAGATTTCGCCCAGATCTTTTTCAATGATCTGAGAGATCGTCTGAAAGGTAAACGCAAACCTCATGTGCCTTTCATTCGTTTTCTTTCTTTATGTTTCAAATATATTCTGAAGGAGGAATATATGATTGAGACTAATGCTGTCTCTCCTTCAGAATATATGAGGGATCTCAACCATCTTACTTCCAAATCTGGTGAGGTTGAGATTCCAGATGCAATGATTGCAAACTTTAGGCCAGAAACTGATGCCACATCACCAGTGAAGTTAGAAGAGGATCTGGGCGGCTACAAAATAATGAGGGACCCACCGAAGTTCTCTCTGGGGAAACGAGGACTGTTGAACCTAAACAGACCTCTAGCCCATCCCAGCTGCCTAATGTTTTACCTTCACCCACCGCTGGAGGCCTCCAAACAGGTCCTCCAGTTGTACAAATGGCTGTGTCTACCCATCGTCGTCGTCTTAGGAGTCTGTCAGCACAAGCCACTGACACTAGTACCCAACCTACCCGTTCAGATGTCTCCTAACAGACATCGGGACAGAGTCAAAGGGAAACCCCACAAGCAGCCAGTCTCAATATTCTACTATGCGAGACTGGTGAAGATCAGAGTGTGCCATCCCAGCACACATTAGAGTCCGTGTCAGCACAAATCTTGCAGAGCCAAACTTCTGACACCACTCTAGCACGAAGTGATGATGTTCCAGTGAGACACCACTGGAAACTGAGGTTCCCCATTCTACGGCAGATGATGTTATGATTGGTGATGGCAGAGTCATACCTGTTGCACCCCATGTGTCTGTCATTACTGGCGATGAAGCTATGGCTGAGCCTCAAGCTGGAACATATGTGGTCCAGGTCATGTCTGAGCAGCGAGCAGAGCAATCTGTTTTCTGGGATGAAGATGAGACATGTGACAACCGTCACCGGAGCGCCTTGTCCGGCCGTATTCTAGTTCGCCGTCGTCATATTAATTTTTAATAAATGATATTAATAATGTTTTAAATAAAATGTGATTATTTTATGAACGATAAAAT
>JAOXNX010000011.1:4572248-4596519 GCA_028566075.1 Solidago caesia
CTTGAATAATTAAATAAAGAATGTTTTTAAAATGGAAAGCTTAACTATAGCCTTGGGGGCTATAGTTAGCAAAATCCTTTTATTAAATGTAAAATATTTAAAAAGATATTCAAAATATTTATTTAATTCTAGATTTCGTTTCCATAAAAATTATTTCTTTTATTTACAAATCTATTTATTTGGGTTTTTTTTTTAATAATATCAATTTTATATGTTGATTTGCGTCGTCTATCACATTGGATTTCATGATAGTTTTTTCATGATAGTTTTTTTTATTAATATTTTAATATTAAAATTAACTTTAAATGTATTTAGTTTTTGTTATATATCTTTTAAAATATAATATTTGTAAAATTTTAAATATACCATTGTGATGTGTTTATTTTTATCTACGTTTCCATATAAATTTTTAACATCAAATTTTGTTTATGGCTTCTTCATGTTCCCAAATATTAAATTCACTATATATTAAATTACAATAAAAGATATTTAATATGAATATTTGGCCAAAAGTTATTATTAATATCAATTTTATTAATCAAATAATGTTCTTTATTATTATATCAATTTTATTAAACACCATGAACATGTTTTTTAAATAGTCGCGTATCGCACGGGTAAAAGGCCTAGTGTATATATATATATATATATATATTTCGTATATACGCCATGATTTTGCAATTGAAAAATAAATATACTTGTCTTGTTCAGTGAAGTGTAGGATGTTATAACTTATAAGAACTTCCATTACTCCGTATTAGTCAGATTTTATAATAATCTATGAAAAACCATCAATTGATACTAATTTTTTATTTCATAATTTGTCCAATCTTCTATAATATAACGTTTTCTTTATTTATTTATAGATTTAATAATAAGGCGAAGATTAAATATATTATGTGAAAAACTTAGAGAAACACAAAACGAACCGACAACGCATCCGCATTTGCTTAATGTTTTAATTTATGTTGTACAACAACATCATATCACATGTATTAGTTAACGACTGGAGCAAACATTAAGAGCCGAGAATCCCGCATCTTATCTTATTACCACTACTATTGTGACATTAATTGCTTCCAAAGTTAGAAAAACATTATTTTCATATCATCCAGTATAATAATATGTATCCATTTATTCAATAATTAATACTCAATTTTATCTTTTACAACTTATATATTCTTTGTCTACTATTCTAAATGTGTAATGATAATTAAGAATATGTTCAATCCATGAAAAATGATAACTATGTTTATATTGGTTGACAAAAATAAGCAACAAATCCAGGTTTGTGATTTTTTTTAAAAAAGGAGTCAAAATTTAAAAATTCTTGAAAAAGATATCCAAAAGAGGGTAAAATTTAAAAATCCATAGAAAAAATTTAAAAATCTATGTCAAAAATTAAAAAGACATGACAAAATTTAAATTTTATAGGAGCAGTGACCCACCTTACACACCTCTGATGCCGCCCTAGTCTGTGAGACCTAAAGTAAAAATCAAAAATGAGACATTTTGTTGTTTATAGTACGTGTAAATAAATGACAAGACTTTTTTGTTATATGTTTATAATGTATACAAACGTTTATATAGGGTCTTAAAAATTCCAAGACCTAAAAATACTAGTTTTATCAGCTTTACTTTTAAAACATCTCTTTAAAAATCCGTACAATACACAAAAAATGAATGTGTTTCAAGTTGTGTAACAAGGACACACAGCTAAAAGGTTGGGATGACGCTGGTCGGTGTCCGTTATAGTTGTCTAAGAGAGGAAGTTTAGTAATATTATGATATAAAATTAATTTTTTATTTGAATTCTTTTTACATTTATTGTTATGTCGACTTTTTAATTTATAGTAGTATATTAAATTTATGTTTTAGTTAATTTGAATTTATTTTGATTAATTGATTTTGCATTAAATGTTATTAAAGAATTAAATACATGTATTTAAAAATTCAAATTTTAAGATACTATCAAATGCTTTATAATGTAGTATAGATAAATTTAACACATCTCAATACCATCTGTGGATTTTTAGTTTTATTATTATTATTTTTTTTCGCGTCTCAATGACCTATTTATCTACTTATCTGTAGGTAGATTCTTAGATTTTAACCCACTCTATTTGATCATATATGTTGTTTTTGTTGAAATGATTTTAATTATATTCCTTTCAAAATACAATGTAAACTATTATGAGTTTATGACCAGTCCAAAATAATTTGACAACAAAGGTATTATGAACAACCCAAAAAGATTGATGTTAACTCTATTGTTCTAAAGATATATGATTCTTATTTTATATTTGCATAATTTCATTTCAACCTATAAGTATCTTTTAATTTGTCTTTTAAGAAATATCACTTGATTAATTAGTTCGCGGTAAAAATCCTCATTTCTAATGTTTTGTAGCAAGTAAATAAGAAAGTGACAATTGTACGGAATATTTTCATAAAATTTGTGCACCGGTAGTAGTATTTTCTAAATATGGTCTCTTAAGTCAAATTTGCTTTATGTGTGACAACGAGCGTTTTGTGCGTAAAATATGTGATCGATCTACCGACATATACAACAATAAAAAAAAAGAGTTCAAACTGTAAATGTAATTATACGTACCTATGAAACATGTAAGGATTTCTATAGATACTTCCGTGCGGGACATAATCACGATCATTCAGACGAAACAATGAACGATTGTGATTAGTCCCGGTCCCGGAGTCTCTAATCAAAACCCTGGCTCTACCGAGCTCGGCTTCAATTTTCTCTATCTTCTTGTCGCTTTTCTTGTTCTTCAATCTTCTTAACAATGTTTCATCTTTTAACTCCTTAATCATTTTACTCAACACGTTATTCATTTTCCCACTTTGTTTTTTACACGCATCATAATCACACTAATCACCAAAAATTAAATAAACAACACCAAATTAACTTTTCTTTAAGGAAAAAAAAACAAAAAAAAACACCAAATTAAATCAAAGTTAAAATATTTCACACAATTATTCAAGTACGTACGATGTTAATTATTACCATTGAAAAACAAGTACAATAAGTTAACAAGAGTGATGAACCTTACATTAAACAAGGAGTAAAGCGCGGTTTTAGGGCTTAACGATTGTGGTGGTGGCGAGTGATGGAGATCGATGGAATGAATAGAGAAATTCGATGAATTAGGCCATCGAAATAGCCATGGTGAAGAAGGAAGAGAGAGAATAGAGAGACGGTTAGACGCATAAGAAACTGCGACGACGAAAACGATAGCAAAGAGTGTAACGGATACGAGAGTATAAGATTGATTGTTTGATCTACAAGACATGTTTATGGAATGATCATATGGTTGGTTTTTGTGAGATGAAGGAGGGTAAAGAGGAAGAAACCCCAGGTGGTCCGGTTTGCATGCTATACTCGGAAACTTCTGATTCCTAAAAATGCGTTAAATGTATTGTTTAATCACTTTTGTAATGAATTATTTTGAAGTGAGTACTATATATATAAAGACAACCTCAGATCAATCATATATAGTTCCTTTTTTATGATTTGTAAGTATTATACTCGTATTATATTAATATTAAAAAAAAAATACACATTTTCATTTAATAAACCAAATTTCATGTGCATGTGGAATATATTTATTAACAAAATGGATATTAATTTAATACCAACATGAATCTTATAGAAAAATATATATTTTATATACCAAAAGATTGAATACTTATTATTTTGTTTCGAGAAAAAAATTTCCAGAAAGTCAAAATGCGATTAGATGTCACATTTTAGTCACAAATTTATTTTATCTTTTTTGAAAAAAAAAAGAAAAAAAAAACATGATTAGGCTGATTTGAAAAGATTTTTTTTTTCTTGATGTTATTAATGGTCAAAGTTTTAAGTCGAAAATTTTCTCAATATATTTATGTTTGAACAAATCTTGAAGAAAAACATGATGTTGAAAGATTTCTGCTTCATAGAAGTACAAGGACTAAAGTCATATTTTATAAAATTTAACTCTCCGGACAATATTAACAAATCTTGAAAGACCTGCAAAGGACCCAATAAGAGAATTCAGGAAAAATACTCCACAGACTTGTCACTCCAAAAAGTCAAACCCAAAATCTGCGATAAAAACCAGGAAAATCTCCTCACAATCGATCCTCTATACATTTTGCCGGTTGATCTTTTAAATATGGGAGGTAATCCTTACACAAAATATTTTTGTCATACACAAAAATATATGCATCATATGGTTGTACTGTACAGCTACATAACGTATATATTTTTGTGTATGACAAAAATATTTTGTGTAGAGATCACGCCCCTTTAAATATGGGCCATGATTGTATTAAATATAATTTGGTTGCCAATTAATTATAACATTGATTGTCATTTACTACTTTTTTTTAATCTAAGATTTAATGATGAACCTATCAAAAGGTTCATAATATTCGTTATGCCGTATCAACAATTCACACCAGAAATAATTTTATAAACTAATCTTTTTTTTTCTTTTTTTTGAACGACAATATAAAATTTATTAATACACGCTCCAGCGAACGAAAGAAAAAAACATAAGGAACACGATAAATTCTAACGATACAAGACAAATACGTAAGATACTGACGGCTACTAAAAGCAGAAGGGAGGTCCCAACACACCGCAAAAAGAAGGATCTCCCATGAGCGAAGCTGAACACCCGTTGCATCAAACCAGAAATGCAAAGAGATCTAACCGACATCCTTTGTTCGTCTCTTTAAAGCGTTGTGTAGGAGGACAGTTTCCTTTACGTTACCATAATATCTCCAAATCTCAAACTCGCTAGAAAAATAATCTTTCCACGTATGTAATTGCGCGAGAGAGAATGGCCCTTGAACATTCCCAGAGGGGTCTTTATAGCTCCAGCAGACTTCAGGATCTAGCTCATCAGTAATTAAAGGACCAACATAATCGAGCCACGTAGAAGAAAATTCTTCAGTAAGTTCTAGATCAGAGGGGTCATTTTATCAATTTTGATTGAAATTAAATCAAAAGTTTGTCAAATTGTAAAAGTACCTCTACTTATGAAAATCTAAAAATGTTTAAAGTTATAATTTACATGTATAATACATGTTATGTCCTGTTTTAAAGTCTCGAGTTGACAAATATTGTCTTCTTATTAAGGATATAAAAGGTGTTACACATATTAATTCTAATCTGCGTCGTTATGAGTTTGTAAAATGATAACATTTTTTGTAGTTTAATAACTTTTTCCAAGTTTTTTAGTTGAAATTGGTTAAAACGAAACAAATTATATATTTGAGCGACATATAAGTAAATTTTTATAGTTGAGTGGCCTAAAAGAAAAAAGTTTAATATTTAGGTGACTTCCATGGGTATTATCCCTTTTATTATCTATACTCCTTAATAAATGAGCAACTCCCTCCCATTTTTCTCAAAAAAGCTTCTGACGAATTTACCCCTTAACTTTATTCACTAATTTAAACATCTCCACCTAATATACCTATAATATCCTTAATAAAATAATTTACTACATAGATCCTTCAACCCTTAAAATAACTCCACTAACTCTTTTTACATCAATTACTTTTACATTAATAACCACACCACCACCTCCACCACCCACAGCCGCTACCACCACCCGTCGTCGCCACCACCGCCGTCACCTCCGCTGTCGCCGCCGCCGCCACCACCGCCGCCGACTTTATTAACCTTAATGAAATATCCTTAATGAAATAATTTAAACATCTCCACCTAATATACCTATAATACCCTTAATGAAATAATTTACAACATAGATCCTTCAACCCTTAAAATAACCACACTACACCATTTTACATCAATTACTTTTACATTCACCACCACACCATCGCCGCCAACACCGCCCCCACCACCGACGCCCCCACCACCAGTCGCTGCCACCACCGCCGCCCGTCGCCGCCACTGCAGCCATCACCACGCCGCCGCCACTACCATCATTGTCGCCGCATCGTACGAGCATGCCTCTAGTTTCTAAAAGAAACTGTTAAACTATGTTTTGATAATCTTTTTAAAGATGGTAAATATTTTATTTATGACAGTTCAAAACACACTTAGGTAACATAGTATTGTAATGGCAAAAAAACAAAAGATGATAAAAGTGACAAATTTTTAACGTGTAATGAGAATATCAAATAGGAAAAATTTGTCGGAAATAGCTGGTTGGCTTGGTCCGACCAAGCAAGGCCGGCTTAGAGGTGGGACGAGTTGGGTGACCGTATGAGGTCCGATTTTTTAGGAGCCCGATTTTTAAATATTTATATATGTATATTACTAAGCTCATTAAACATGTGAGAAACTCATCAATCATTTATAAATTAAGTCATGTAACTTAGCTCATTAAAAAGTTACTTACACATCTTTTGTGGATTGTCAATAAAAAAATATATTCCGCTTTTACTGTTTAGAAAGACATGGTTTTTTTCATTGGTACATGTAGTTTTACTGTATTTTTTATTGGAAGCATGCAACATATTTTAGTAAACAACTTAACTATGCAATAAATGTTAAATAAAAAAGTACTACCAATTTCATCATCGAGTGCAAGCAATTTTTTTTTTCTTTTTAGTTTTATGTTTAGTTTTTATTTATGTAGTTTTCTATTACTATATATTATTCATTGTTATTATATATTTGTGAAATTTGTAAGGTTTGGTTTTATTTGTTTAGTTTTATTTGTATTTTAGATGATATAGACTATCAAGAGTTAATGAACCAATTTGTTATGAAAAATGATAAGAGAACTTCACGACTCGATAGTTAGCTATTACGATATGTTACTTTAATAGCATGATATTAATATTTTTTAATATTTTTTGAACAATAACTTTTGCTATATTTATTGATATAACATTTATCGTCGTTTTTAAAAAGTACTTTATATGGGTTAATTCGTTGTAGCTAGCCAATAAGCTTTTTTTTGGGCTCGTTCTAGGTCCAAAAATCTTCAAAGACGGTCAAGCAACCAAGAAAGGCCTCCCGCACCCACCGTCGTCCGGCCCGCGTTAGAGGGGAAGAATAATGGAGGAGAAAGAGTAGATATGATATGACCTCATTGTAACTTCAATGTAATCAGCAACTTTGACATTTCAAAGCCACAAATTTTTATCCTTGCTCACGAAAGCAAGTAAAACTGTCAAAACGGCAAATTGTGTAAAATAAAGTAGAAAGGGGGTAATGAACTCACAGTGTTTGTTGATTAACAACAAGATAATAAGCAAGTACAAAGGCATAGGAAGTTAGCACAGCAGTAAGCTTGCTGATAGGTGCTTATCGAAACAGACCTATGATCAAAGATGTGATCGAAACGCGAGTAAGTTTTAGTTGTATATTAGTAACCTATGAATGCCATTTAGATGAGAATTAATTAAGTTGGATTCTTTCTTCTGAAATCACATCAATTGCTAATTCACCTTTTTAAGATACTGGATATTTTCACTTCTGAATTTGTTATTCAGATGCATTTGTATTTATAATGGATCGATCGTCATTTAATCCCACTTTACTAGTTTAATCACCTTATTCAAGTACGAACAACACAACCAAGTATAAATAAGTTTTGCGTAAAGTATGTGTATACCGACTTCTGGAAGTCGGTATGAAATACTTAGAAAAATTAACAGTGAGTAAGTGTATACCGACTTCTGGAAGTCGGTATGGAATACTTAGAAAGATTTTGACAATGTTTAAGTGTATACCGACTTCTGGAAGTCGGTATTAAGTACTTAGAATATTTAATAAGGTTTGAGTGTATACCGACTTCTGGAAGTCGGTATGAAGTTCCAACACTTAGAAAAATTCAAGACAACACACATAAGTGAGTACCGACTTCTGGAAGTCGGTATGAAATACTTAGACATTTTTCAGCATTCAAGCAAGAGTTAACTAAAGTGTACCGACTTCTGGAAGTCGGTACAAGGTTCCCATACTTAGACAAATTTCATAGTAACATACATGAGTGAGTACCGACTTCTGGAAGTCTTTCATAGTAACATGCATGAGTGAGTACCGACTTCTGGAAGTCGGTACTACACTCCAACACTTAGCCGCATTTCAGTGATTAAGGCAATAGTTCATTATAAAATATAAATCCCGATTTCAATTGTAACATAATATAATGCTAACACTTTATATCATAATTCTAAGGGTAGGCGGAGTGGTGAACGGGTTGGACAATTTTATGGTTCATACCGGCGGTAACACCGCCGCCGGTGTCGAATTTATGCCCCAACGGCTTGGATGAATTCAATTATACCCGGTGACCATAAATTTGAAACACATCCCTTTTTTTTGTCTTCTTCCCCCAAATAATTAATTATTATTATTATTATATATATGTAGTGGTTGAGAAATGATTATTTATTTATGTAGTGGTTGAAAAATTTGGGAGGGCTGGGAATTTAATGGGCCCCGGTAAATTAGGTTGGGAGGGCTGGTTGAGAGGGCTGGAGGGTTGGAATGACTTGGCTGAAGTTTATTGGCTGAATTTGAGAGGGTTGATAAAATCTCCATGACCACTCCTAGTACCCTAACAAACCATCTAACATTTCGAAATTTCTAGACTTCTAGCTATGGGATTTTAACATGAATATATTCACTAAATTTTTGTACCAAATCTTAATACATTTTTCACCCAATACTCAATCGAATGGGTTGCGAAACATAATATATATTTGTCTTCGAGTTAATTACAGTTGCAAGACCATCTTTTAATCAATTAACAGCCACATTAATTAATCCATCAACAAATCTCTCACTCTAATAAAGCAAGGTTCTTAAACTTAATTTTTTTTTAAAAGAAATGCCTGGTGGCAGCCTCACCTCTTTTCTAAGCTAAACTTCCCGTCAAAACGTATGTTTACTATCTTTTTAACAAAATCATATAGGTTTCTTCTTTTTCCCCACTTTTTTGAGATAAATCTCAAACTATGATTATTTCATATCCCAATCGTAATTTCCTACATAAAATTTCAATTGCAATTTCCTATATAATATCAGGGGAATTTTACATGTTCAGTTTAAGATTGTTATTTTTAATTCAACTCTCCCAAATCAAAAACTATTTTTCATCAATTAATTTCAATTTCAATTTTGTAAATTATAATTATAAAGAAAAGTTATAGATGACGATTTATTCATTGTCATCGTATTGATTTTAATCCCAAATCAAAAACCCATTTTTTGTCAATTGATTTTAATTTCAGTTTTATAAATTATAATTATAAAGAAAAATTATAGATGGTGATTTATGGGCTGATCATCTATAACATCCATATGTTATCAATATGCTCTTCAATCCCACCGATTATCTTCGGGTAGTTTTCTTTCTTTCTTTTTTTATATATTAATATTTATGGATTTTTATGTTAAATAAAAATCATTGCTTTTTATATTTATTTTATGGCTTTTTCAGTTTATTTATAAGAATATTTGTATTTTTTATGGCCTTTTCAGCTTCGTTTAATCGGAATGGACAGTTGTTGTGAAAGATTGGGGTGATTTTGAAGGTTGTGTGAATGTTCTTTTGTGATTGCATTGCTTTGAAGCGGATTGAATTGTTGGACTTATGATGTAATTCTTCGTATGGCATGGATATGATGACAATGAAAATTTTTAGTGCTGATGTTTGTGGTTTTAGTCCCGGTGGGCATGTGGCTGAAGGATTCTTATGGTATATACTCATTCTGAATTTTTTTTGTTCATTTCGTCTTTTGGTTTGCTTGGAAAACTCATGAAACATTGCTAATTTGTGCAGGATTCATGGTCGAATCCTGCAGTACATGAGCAGGATTCATCGCATTGATCTAAACTGAAATGTTTGTGATATAAGTTTCATCGCGAAGGTTAGAATCTCACTTTAGTTTTGACTGAATTACGTCCCTATTTTGTATTGTGTTGTTGGTTATGTCATTTTTTATTTTATTTTTTACTTTTTTGTAAAATCATTGCTGGTTGTAATCTCCCTATACATGTGCATCTATTTGTAAGGCCATTAGCTCAATCCACCATGATACTCCCATGCCTACAGAGATAATTAGTAGAGTCAGTGGGTAATGGGGATAATACAAAATTCTGGTTAAGACGTCTTACATGGGACACAGTTTGTAGTTTATAAAAAGTTTTAGTTCACGCATGAATAAGTTGTTTTTATGTATTTACTTGAATTAGCTTAGCTCTTTTTTTAGGACCTTGCAATATTCATGTTACAAGTTGACTTACGGAACAAGTTTTTTTTGAATTTGTGGCCTTATCTCGACAAGGATATTGTAAGAACTGAGATGTGTTTTTTATATACCCTTAAGACTTTCAATTCAATTCTTGATCATATGATCATACTTAACAGTAGTATGAGAATATTTTACATACTTAGCTTGAAGTATTAAACAAGCTACTTAACAGGTCAAAACTAGTGTTTTTGTATGGTCTGAGCTTGGTCTTGCTGGAAATACTTTATCTCCAAAGTTAACTATCGTATAAATAGTTGGTGTTTAGAATGGGATTTGGAACGTTATCAAAATTTGTATCAAATCAATAATCATCTTTTTTTTCTTGAAAGAGACACTTCAGTTGACTTTCAACCAGTGACTTCAACGTTATCAAAATCATCTTTTTTTTTTGCTTATTTACTTTCACATGTTACTTTTAATCATTTTAATCTTGATAAAAGTTCATATGATTCTTATGTCTTTTGGGTATGCTTAGCAGGGTTGTCTTCATAATATCATTTTTAGGCTTTATAGACTGTACCTTCATTAGGCATCATGATGTCCCTAAGGTTGCTGTGATTCAGTTGTTTTTACATTTGATCAGTTTGTGTATATGATATTCTTTCTGAAACCAAAAAGTGCAGATCATTTTCATACATTTCATGAAAGGTGGCAAAATGGGCGGGTTGGACAACTGCCAACAGGTCAAATGAGTAATAATATAGTACACTTCTGGTTGATCCAAAACATTTTTTGTCCAAAAATTTAAATAAATCATGAATAGTTAGTGATTCAAATATTGTTTTTATTTTTCTTGTGATCAGTAAAAGTATATTCTGGCCTATGCAATAACTGATGTCCTCAAGTTTTGTTTATCTTTTATTATATTCTTTTTGCTTTATGTCTATTTGTTAGGCCAATTTTCATTGCCTCTAAAATTGGGTGGAGTTTTAAGATTGGGTGGCAATTTAATCGCCAAGTTATATATCTTACAGTTGCTAGAAATTCATTCCTGTTAAGATTTATTAACACTATTGCAGCTTATGAGGAAGGAAGCGACGAGACTGACAGAGGAGTAGCCCATCAACCCATGACTCAGGTTACCATAGTATTACTTTATATCTTACTTATATTATTTTTATAAGATGAAGGTTGATCGTCCCCTATTTTTTCTACATTATCATGATATCACATAATCTTTAGGACGCCTGCTTCCCTGCTATAGTTAAATTGCTGGTTTTAGAAAGAAGATTTAACTGTCCTTGAAATAACTGTGTTGCATGAATTTTTATATACCCCATCTCATCTTCGTGCTTGGGAGCCAAATGGGCGGGTCAGAAAAGATTTGGATAAAACAGCTGGCTTTTCGTGTAGGGATTGAATTAACCTTCATACACTTTATTTTCTCTCCATAGCTAATGCATTTTAATGTACCCATTAGTCCATTACAGATGAAACATAACTGAAATTGACTCATTCATAAGTAAATGACCCAAGTTGCCACCTAGAGAGAATGTGGTTTTGAATCTAATTTGATCACTTTTCCCTTAAGTACTTTATTTTTAACATGGATTGTAGAATTTGATGAGAGAATAGTGGGTCTAACTGGACCAGTTGGTGCTGTAAGGGATATGGCACTTGCGTTGATGCGTACAGACTGTTCTTTAATGATGAAGACGGGGATGATTATCTTGTCCAATCTTCACATAACATGTAAGTTACCGTTTCCAAAATCTTTTTGTTTTTAACTTAATCACTTTAATCAATTGTTGTTTTCTGAAATATTGATATTTTGCAAATTTAAAGTGCTTATAATTTCCGTAACGGGGAATTAGCATTACTGTCAGGGGATGAAGTCCATTACTAGCCACAATAGGGAGGGTATTTAAGCTTCTGAAGTTAGATACAATTCATTAGTTTAGGTGATTGTTTGTCTGTAATTTTTTTTTTTTTTTTAATAACCCTTCGGTAAGAAAAACGATTTTCTTTGACTTTATTTGGTTTTGCATCTTTCAACTCACCGGCAGTCATCTTTTAACTCACCGGTTGTGATATTTGCATGTTCCACCCATCGTCGTGAATCATCATTTGAATCAATGATGAGATTAAATGTATTGGCTTTTTGCTCCAAACATGAAAAAATTATTATGTAATGTATATGTACAATATTTTTCTTTAATGCTTCTAATCATATTCAACATAATTTCTTTGTGCTGACTCGTGCTACTGCCTTTCCTTTGATAAATTATTACCCAATTAGACTATTAATACCAAGTAGGATTATGCATTTACATCATTCTTAAGTGTATATACCTTCGGTCAAAGGTGTCTCTGTTTGTTTACTTTATTTTTAGAATTTTAGTGTTATAATTGTAATTATAGTTCTCTGGTAGCTTGTCTAATTATTGATTTTTATCATATACAGAGTTTCCATGGGTTGGTTCTTCTTGGGCTTGCAAGAAAAAGAGGAAACACTATGAAGCTTATATTTGATTGTTCATGATTGGAATATGATACGGATAATCCCTGATATTAACGATGTACAACGTTTAAACATTTGTATAATTAGCGTTTCAAAAGGCTTCTCACCAAACCGCGTCGGCACGCGGGTCTTAAGCCTAGTATGTATTAATAGGGTCAACCCACCAACCCGCCAACCCGACACGGGTCGGGTCAGGGTTGAGATTTCTGACCTGAAATTTTTAGTGGGTCGGGTCAAGGTCAGAGTTTTTCAACCCGCCAACCCGACACGGGTCGACCCGATTGACAGCCCTAGCTTCATCCTTTTAAATACATGTTATCAAATCACTTCCACCTCATATTATTATTATCACACTTTCCCTCCCATTTTGTTACACCACCATCCCCGTCACCAAACACCACAAAAAAGCCAATAAATTGCACAAAAAAGCCAATAAAATAAAATAAAAAATGCCATTTTGTTTTGCAAGGATACAATAATGGTCTTTTTTTTAATAGTTTTGCCCTTTATTTTAGACCCATGATCATGACCCACCTCAATCCCTTATGTTCGTCCATAGTCTAAAGATTTCACCTCTTTATTAACTAATTGTAAGCTTTCAAAAACCCATTTTCATATTCTTTCTCATATAACACAACTCCATGTCCTACAAAGTTTATTCTCAAAACCGGTAACCTTACCAATGATCAAATGTTTATGAGTTTATCAAAAGACAAAAGGTAAGTTATCACTTGTTGATTATTTTGGCTAAAAGATTTTTTATTTTATTTTTTGTATCACATCATTAGCATATTCTTTAACATTATTATGGTTTACAAGTGTTCTTTGTAAATCGTGTTTTTATAACATATATAAGTTAGGAATTCTCATGTTTTACATTATGCTATTATAATAGTAGTATGGTATGAGGATAATGTAAATGGGCAATCGGAGAACTTTTTTTTATTCGGATTATCTAGCGATGGCGAATCTTTTTTCACTCAGATGTAAACGTTTTAAACGTGGTATCTCCGTGATCTTTTCTGAACATTTTATTAGTCACCCCCAATATGTTACTTAAGGAGGTTTTGAACCTGAGACCATTTTTGAAGAAAGATGATGTCTAATCACTACGCTAACTTAGTGGTGACTAGTACTAAGATAATGTGAAAACTACAGTATTTTTGACAATTTTCAATATTTTTTATTTTGATGGTTTTAAACAGTAATTATTGACATATTTTAATATTATCGATTATCGAACAGACAAAAGGTTCTCATGTAAAAAATAATGTAATATAACATATTCTTGTTGGGGATCCAAATAATAGTATATAGACAAAAATAATAATACATGTTTCTTTAACTAAACTAAATTAAATTCCCACATTATTATTGCATTGAATTCTCCAAAATAATAGAGATATAATTATTATTTCTAACTTTTTCAAAAGCCATTATTCTTAAATCCAAAACAAAAATCAAATTGGGCCTTCCTTAGAAAACAGGCCGGGCCTGCACAACTCTCTCATGAACTCATCATCATATATTTATTCACAAATTAAAAAAAAAAAAAAAACAAAAAAAAAGGACAAAAATCAAAAAAAGTCTCAGACCCTTCAACGTGAAGAAGCTTCTGCTACTCTAATTCTACTTTTACTGATTGCTGCAGCTACCAATTCCTAATTCATCGTTTGTATTCTTAATTCTCCTTTTTATCAATTAATTTATATATTTTATTATGTTTTCAAAATTAGGGTTTTATCTCAATTTTAGTCAATTTCTCATTTTTTAGGTTTTTTTCCCATTATATATATATATAGCAACTGGATTCTGAAAGTTTATCTAATTATATAAGGATTAGGGTTTGTTTATAAATATGAATAACAATAGCAATAATGTTAATAATCCCCCGAAAAACAATGCCCATTTTGGAAACCCTAATACCCATCTCCACCCACAATCCCAATCTCAACAACCGACTGGCTCGTCCTTTGCGAGCCAGTTCCAGCTTTCGCAGTACGCTGCAGCCCATGCCCATGCTCAGGCCATAGCTCAAGCCCAGTCCAAAGCTCAGGCTCAAGCTATGGCCCAAGCTCAAGCGAATCAAGCACAGTTCCATGCCCAGTTACAGGCCTCGAATCAAGGGATGTCGTTGAATCAATCGCATCCACATGGGCTTGGGCATTTCTCGGGTAACCCGTCTTCGTTTCCCGGGTCGGGTAATGCTGGAATGATTAAACGCGGTATGGTTCAGAAACCGGTTGGAAGACCACCTGGGGTGTCGAATGCGAATACAGTTTCTCCAATGAGGATGATGGAGCTTACCCCCGCTCAGCGTAATAAAAAGAAACAGAAGCTTCCTGAGAAACAGCTGTTGGAACGGGTGGCTAGGATTTTACCACAGTCGGCTCTTTATACAGAGCTTGTTGAGTTTGAGTCGCGTGTGGATGCTGCTTTGGCGAGAAAGAAGATGGATATTCAAGATGCGATTAAGAACCCTCCTTGTATTCAGAAAACGCTAAGAATTTATGTGTTCAATACTTTTGCTAATCAAGATCGGAAAATTCCTATGAAGCCTAATGAGGAGCCACCTAGCTGGACGATGAAGATAATAGGTAGAATCTTGGAAGAGGGTATGGATCCTGATCAGGCTGGGATGATGCAGACATCAAACCCCATGTACCCAAAGTTTTCGTCTTTCTTTAAGAGGGTTACTATTTCGTTGGACCAGAGACTGTATCCTGATAATCATATGATCGTGTGGGATAGTGCTAGAACGCCCACACCTCATGAAGGGTTTGAGGTGAAAAGGAAAGGGGATAAAGAATTTAATGCAAATATACGGCTGGAAATGAATTATGTGCCTGAAAAATACAAGCTTTCTGCAGCTCTGATGGAAGTTCTTGGAATTGAAGTGGATACTCGCTCAAGAATTATTGCTGCTATTTGGCATTATGTAAAGGCTAGGAAGCTGCAGAATGCAGATGACCCTTCTTATTTTAATTGTGATCCAGCACTTAAAAAGGTATTTGGGGAAGATAAGATGAAGTTTACCTTCGTTTCACAGAAGATTTCACATCATTTATCTCCACCACAGCCTATCCATTTGGAGCACAAGATCAAACTTTCGGGAAATAGTCCAGCCGGAAATGCATGTTATGATGTATTGGTGGATGTTCCGTTTCCGGTACAAAGGGAATTGAATGCTTTATTGGCTACCACTGAGAAAGCCAAAGAGATCGAAGCCTGTGATGAGGCGATATGTACCTCAATTCGGAAGATTAATGAACATCGTAAACGACGAGCTTTCTTTCTTGGATTTAGTCAGTCACCTGTCGAGTTCATTGATGCGTTGATTGAATCTCAAGGAAGAGATCTGAAGATTGCAGCAGGGGAAACAAGTCGTAATCCCGAAAAAGAACACCGTGCAGAGTTCTACAATCAACCATGGTATGTTTACTATTTATATTCGCCTTTTAAGTATGGTTTAACTTTTACCCTTAGTTGCAGGACTGGAAATGTGGTAATATTTGTGGTGCTACTTCATGTGCTTAAACATCTACTGTAATAGACATGGGTTCCTTTGTGTTTTGAGTTGCTTATTTTTAAGGGTTTTGTTTAAACATATCCCTGAGGGCTATCGTTAAGAGAGTAACTTTTATTGCCGGATCCATATATGATCAAACATCTTTAATGTGACAAGATACATATTGGTAATGAGGATACAACTACCGTATGGCTCATAGTGTGATAGTGGTAATGAGGAGTACCTATATACCATGGCAGTTAAAGCTATGTAAAATAAAGCCCTATCTTTAAGTCAAATGTTTACTATGTGATTTTCTGGGCATGATGTTGTCATTGATACGAGTACGATCAATGTCTTTAATTTTTTTTGTTTTGTGGAACATTATTGCTTTCTTTTGATCTCCCAAGTACTTCACATTCTTGCGTTTTAACCATGTTCTTACATTAGTCCTTTTTTGGAACAATTTAATGTTATATGCAGTGGTGGACACTCATATCACTTGCTCCATATCTAATGCATATGTATTTTTTGGTGGATGTGTAGGGTTGAAGATGCAGTTATCCGTTACCTGAATCGTAGGCCAGCTAAAGTTGTCAATGGAAGTACATAAACCTCCCAGAAAGTAAACAGCTGAATGAAAAGCAAATAGTTATAATATGATGTTCAATGTGATTTTGTGTCATCTATTTGTTATATTTAGTTATTAGATTCAGTCGTTAAGATATGGAGTTGGATGAGAGACCAAAGGTGTAGCTTACAAGCCACCGTATGAGACTTAAAAATATTTAAGATCCGGGTTGTATTTTGTAGTTTGTTGTTGAACTTATATTGTGTAAGGGGATGATAGATCCCTGTAAGATGGAGTTCATTTGAATGCTCATATAATTTATTCCCAACCATATCTTAATAGCTATTCCAGATTTCCAGACTTGATTATTTGTGGGATTATGTGAAACCAATTGAAAAAGTGTCTTTGTTTTTGAGCTTATTTCACTCGACTCATTTTGCTCCGGTTTTATGCTAGGAGTTGATAAAGGTATCACAAGTTTTGATAAATATACCACAACTGTGCACTATATATTTACATATTTTTGTTATAAAATTTGTATATTGTGGTATATTTATCAACAAGTGTGGTAGTTTTATGGACTACCTTTTATGATACGTTGCGTTTTGGAACCATGGTTTCGAGAAAAGAAGAAAGACATTATGCTCTGAGCTTATTCTTCTTGTGGTTAGCTGTCAAAGATTATATTGGCACATGCTGATCACAATTGATTTTTACTAAGATCTCCGGGTGTGCTAAAACCCACCCTAGACACCACATCAATATCCCCGCCCCACACCCTGATACATCAGTTTTTTCCATGTCAAAACAACTTGATCTATCCCCCTGGATGGTGTCTGCTTTCCGCACACCCCTAATGCATCCAACCCGAACCACTTGATCCCGCAATGCCAGATGCCACAACGGACAAGCGTCCTGAATTGCACACCCTGTGCTCTAATAAGTTGATTTGAAATGCTAAAATCATAAAGTATTCTTAGAATTACAAAACATGCAACTGTGACAATACTACATCACGACTTTCAATTCAAACACCACATTAGAAAATAGTCTTGGTAACTATAGCCTATGCTTTGTTATTCTATCATCAGTTTAGGCTTCCCAAAAGACACGTCCATAACTAGAGCGATTTAATTCAGCCGATTAGAACATGTCCTTGTTTACATTCATCGATTTATTAAACCGTATGTATTCTCAAAATCGAAAGAAAAAAAGAACCTACACCAATGTCATAAATACTCTTGTAACATTCTGTGGGGTGCATTTGCTTTTGATATAAAGTTGAAACAATCATATTTAACTGATAGAAAAAGTACATCCTAACAGATCAACACATGAGGATTGCAACGCACATGATTCTCAGTTTTTTTTTATCCATTTCACAGGTCATTATCAGAACAAAGAATACTTGCCTTGTGGCTGAAGGTACTGTTGTGTCATATCTGCATCAATCTCCATAGAAGACAAACTTATGAGCATTATTGATACATTCCAACATGCATGAACATGTAAACCAGATCCTTTTGGTTGGCAAGTAAATCTGACATGTGGTTGGATAACTTGCCAAATCACCATGTGATTGTGTAGCCACTTACAAATATATAATGCAGAACCAACCAGGACCACCAAATGAGCATAATCATAGCACCATAAATAATATATTTGTCAATCTTTGCCATTACACAAAAGTTAAAACTTAAGTTGTTCATGACAGCTAATTAAAGATAACGCAAAGCTAACGACATAATTCATTTTCACACAAACGGCATGGATCCTTAACATTTTATTCGTCAGCTGGGCCACGTTTGCAGTCCAGCTACCCCCACAAAACAACTTCACTCAAGCTTGCGCTTATACGGAAGCTCCATGAAGAAAATGCAGCTTAACAACCTACAACACTTGCACATTATAACCTCTAATGCATCTTGCTTTTATGCTCGGGCTATTGGCAACTCAAACTTAAACTCCATTCTGTTCACAAAGGTCTAGCAAGTCCAGGGTCTGTAGTTATAGCATGAACACAAATGCACGAGCAGTGAGATTCAAGCAGGATATACATAATAACATGTATTTTTCTAGCAATACCATACCTCAGGGATTGATAGTTCAAGGCGAAACTTAGGACCATCATAGTGATGCAAAACTGGCCTAAAAGCATCTTCCTCCAATGCTTTGCAGACCTTCCTTATACGGATTCTCACCTAGTTTAGTAGAAATTAAATGAGATAAAAGAGACAGACAGATGCCATGATGCATCAGAATCCTCAAGGATAACTGAAAAACCAAATGATCACGTCACATAAATTATACCTGGGCAGGAAACCTGGATTCGCCTTTACACTTCTTGTCCTCCCAAGCAGTGGGATCAATGTTGGAACCACCAAAAGTTGTTGCCTGCATAAAATATTTCAAGATATAAATGCATGTAACACAAAGTAAAAAACAACATGCTCCTACGACCTACTTTTTCAACAAGTCCATCAAGGCAAACATGCTCTTATGACCCTCCACAGAAGGAAAACAATAAAAGAAGTGTAACGACATACTCCTACAACCTACTTTTCCAATAATCCTTACAGGCAATGACAAACTTATGACCTCATGAAACTAAATAACAATAAAGTAACTTTTAAAACTCAGATAATCTCAAAGGAAATTTGAAAGATCAATTTTTAGACTTGTCAACACCTAAACTGCACTCTTCACATACCCCGTAAGGGAATGTTTACAAGGTTGTACTGTCTAAAGACAAGTGACCTTCGAGACAACACAATTGTAGATCACATTGATGAAAAAAACACACCTCAAAAATACCATGTAGCTGATGAGTGGTATAGTTGTAAAGAAACAAAGGCAACCCAGGTGTAATTGCTCGAACAGAATCTCTGTATCTTGGTGGCAAACCTGCACATTAATAATCAAATCCGCATAGTTTACTGCATGGCATAAAAGATGATAACTTTTTTGGCAGAGACCGCAACACAAAGAACAATAAATCATGTTTTTAACTTTAAAAAAATAGTTAAGAATAAGAATTACCAAAAAGCTGCCTCTTCAAATCCTCCTGCATAGTGTCATTGTTACAAACAAAGATGTATCCACCAAGAACCTCATCCCTAGGAAGCGTCTCAGCCGCAGGCAAAGTCTTGAATCTCTTATCGGCAGCATTGTTATTGTTATTGTTATCGTTATTGTTTCCATTATGATTGCTACTGATATTAAGCTCCTTGTTTTGACTGTTTCCCGGATACTTCCCACTAACCATATTCTCCATAATCCTATCATTCCCCTTCTGATACACAACAGCATTCGTGTTGTACAAACCATTCCTCATCGAACTCTTGTTCAACATCTCAGTCATCTTCATATCAAGATTCAAATTCATCATGTTAAAGTTCAAGTTTTCAAATTTGTTTTCTTCTTGATACCCTACTACATTCTCTCTAACCCTTCCATCCAGAGTCATTTTCGATAGATCCAAATTGTTTCTCCGTTCACCCTTTGACCTCGTCTGTTCAGCCAACCTTGACGCCGCCGCATACCACTTCTGATCCTCTGATACCTTCGATTGCCCTCGAAGTTCGTCCCCTAACTGCCAGTAGCTTTGCATATTCTCCATCCTTCAAAATCACTAGACACTCTCTTTAACTAGCACATCAACACATATACACCAATGATCATAATATATATATATATATATATATATATATAGTTGGAATATATAGTCTCAGGTTCGAGATAAACAAAAATTGTTGGAAAATCGGTTCCAGGGATACCCCGATTAAACCGTGTACATCTGAGAGTCAAAGACTCCCTTCCCAAGTAACTTGAACAGAAAAACCTTATCTTTTTATCCGTCTACACAACATATAAAAAATTTCAGCGATTATAACCTAGAGTCAACATAACCAAGATCACAAGACTGTAAAATAGATACACACACACACACACACACACACATATGTGAATACAATTAAAACATCAAAAAGAACAGAAAAACAAAACCTAATAAATCTATAAATTGAATTATAAAAAATAAAAAAATCAAGGTGTACCTGAATGAGCAGCGAAAACAGGATCTAACAGATGGAGAAAAAATCAGTCTCTGTAGATCACTTCAAATATTAGATACAAAAAATAAAACCCTAGATTTTGGGGCTTATATATATTATTATAAGTAATGAAGTAATAAAAGTAAATTAATAAAAACGTTACCTTTTATTTATTTATTTTATTTATTTATTTTATCTTTTTATATAAGATGAGACACTGAGAGTGGAGAATATAGATATTTGTTTAACTTATATATATGTGAGAGTTTTGTGGTTGTGTTGAAATGGTCAATTTTGGAGTTTAGTGCCGGTTTTGCCATTATAATTGTCAGTATATAAAAAGGGCACAGGTGTTGGTTTTATGAAGGAAGGTGTATGACACTCGCTGGATTGAGAGATTGGGGAACTTTTGTAATGGATAAGCATGTGATGAATTTAAGTATTGTCGGTAAGATGAATCTGAGCCGTTGGATTTAAAAGAAAAATTCATGAATGTTCCTCCTATTTTCATCACTTAAGGCTAAAAGGAGTGAGGCAACTTAGAGGAGGGACGTCTTGCGCCATGTGGTGCCTAGTCATCCCCAAGTTGCCATCCAAAAATGAGGGAGCGGGACAACTTGAAGAGTGAGGGAACTTGTGACATGTGGCATGGTTTTGTTTTTTTTTGTTTTTTTCAAACTTGAATTATATATAAACTTATATAATAAATTAACAAATTATATAAACTAAATAAACATTAATATAATAAAAAACATAAATCCTAAAATAAAAAAAATAAAAAACATTAATATAATAAAAAATGAAAGAAAGGACTAAAATAAAAGTTTCAAAACAAATATAATTAATTTGTTAACATATTAATAATTCAGGGGTTAAAGTGAAAATTATAGTAATTTAATTATATAATATATATAAACTTTTCAAAATAACAAACCTGCACTTCATCTTCCTCTCCAGCCTCACCCCTGCAACAACTTTTTTTTTTTTATAATAAAACAATGCTTTGGTTTAGTAAATAAATAAAAACAAAATAACAAACCTGCAACGGCTACATTCCTCGAAAACCAAATCGAAAGCGCACGTCTTCTGCATCCCGCCCAACCCCACGCCGCCTAGGGGGGGCGGTGTTCACGGCGGCTTGGGTCGCGATTTAATCCGACGTCGGGGCTAACTCGCCCCACTCCGCTCAGTCTAAGGGGAAGGTGTCAACATAACTCAATCCAAACCAACCACCAATACTATAATGTCAATTCAATTTTACCCCTCAAATCAAAAATCCATCATTTTTCACTAGGTGTCATGATACACCAAACCAAACCAACCCCCCACCATTTTTTAAAATATATTTACACAACCTTTATTCTTTTTGTCAAAAAAAAGTTGACTCATCAAAAGAAAGTTATCTTCTTCAACCTCCTTCTCTTTCTCTCTACCTGCAACTACCTACTATAGTACCACATAGGAGATAACTCCGATTCTATATCCTATCAGAAGACTTGGGACAACGCCATGGTCTGCATATCAAGTTTCGCACCTAGCATTGCTCCATCTGTCAAGTCGTCTTCTTATTCTTTTTTTATTAGGTCGGAAATACAGATATACACATATATAGATATAGATAGATATACCACCAAAAGAAAAAACAGATATACACATATATAGATATAATAAGTGTCGTCCAAATTGCCTCGTCATTTAGTGTCGTCCCAATTGCCTCGTCAATATCTGATGTGACTTGACTGTCACTTTAACCTGACATTAATATATAATAATAATAACAATAATAAAAACTAGAGAGTTCGCGGCGCCCTGATAGACGGCGTTGGTTTATACGTGTTGTTGTGGGTATCTATTTTTCTTTTAAAGTCAATACTTAAACCACACAATCCTAGATATGTTTGCTCAAAATTTTAACAAAAATCATTATAAAAGAATATAGCAAAACAACCAATTAAAGAGGGAATGTCTGGTTAAACCCATAACCGCTTAATTGAAATGCAAAAAGAAAACACTCAATTGGTAGATACGTTTTGTTATTGATGTTGTGGTCAATATTACAACCACGTTTAAAAGTTTACAATATTGAATACATATAAAATCCAAAAATAAAAAACATAAAAAAGGTTGAATAAAGTTTCTAATATATTTGTTGGAAACCAAAAGAAAAAACTTTGCAAAAAACAAGAATAAAACTCAAACGGGATGTGATGAGGCAAAATCTAAATGACGGTACGGGATGCGACGAAAAAAAATGTTGAATGGAAGTTTTTAATATCTTAGTTAGAAATCAAAAGGAAAAAAATTATGCAAGAAACTAAGAATAAAACGCAAGATAAAAACTCAAACAGCCTGCGATATGACAAAATCCTAACGGTGTTACGGGGTATGACGTGACGGAATCTGAGTAATGGGTGGTCAGTGAATCACTATTCACTTCGGCCACTTTTAATAAGAAAGAGTAATACATATAATGTTAATAACAATAACATAATAATAATATGTAAAAATAAATAAATTAATACCTGTGGAGTGTGGTCCTCGTCGACGGCAGTGGAAAAAAGGGGAGAGGGTTGGGTTTTTTATGAAGAAAGAATGAGTGGATGGGGTTAAATGAGAATAAGGGACTTTTGACTTTTTAGCAATTGGGGGGACTCTGAAATTTTGTCGGGATGCAAATAGCCACATTTCGGGGGCCGCTTCATGAACCTAAACGTGAATAACAGATATCATTTTGTTGGATTAATTTAAAAAGAAATCCTTATCCAAATTAATTGAATTTTTAGTATTCCGGACAAGAAATTTTTCCAAAATGCTTTCTTGGCATGTATTTTTCTTTGGAAAATACTAACTACAGTCCTAGGGGCAATCATTAAGATGCATAAAAAAAAATTGTATATTCCATATCAAAAGCCCGTCCCCTGAATTTTATGATAAAAAATACAATTATTTATGCACGTTAACGACAGCCCATTGAGCTATCATTAGCAAGGCCCTTTTTCTTGTTTTTTATGCCTTTTAGACTCAGCATCGTTCACTTTTCGAACTAATACCCACTTCCTTCACTAAAACATCGATATCTCTTCAATCACACAATCTACTCGCCTGAATCCACTACCATCACAACCCTCTTGTCTTCCTCGTTATTTCGTTGTCGTTCTTGGATCCAAGCGCTAACATTCTTTTAGATGTCGTAATAAAAATTAAAGAAACAAACCATTGTGAAAACTTTACGATTTACTTCAAGACGTCGTAGTACGATATCTCTGTTCCAACATCATAGACTAGAGTCATAGTGTAACATCCCGAATTTTTTTTGTTTCCGTTAGCTCTGACCGTTAGTCAATGTTGACTTGGCGTTAGGAATTGTGTTTAGTTAATAGATAATTTATTTGATTGTCATTTATGTGCTTAATGTGATTTATTATGTGACA
>JAOXNX010000011.1:4667943-4693772 GCA_028566075.1 Solidago caesia
GCGCTACCCCAACATATCCATGTTTATGTTTCCATAATTAACGTTTCATGCTAGTGAGGACTTAGGTGAACAGAATCTTCTTAGACAAGCAATATACAGTATTAGAGTACTTGTGTTCATAGCAGAAGCAAAGAGTATTTATTTTACCACAAAGATAAAATAAATAAAGTAGAGTTATATAATATATATCAAATATTATATAGTTTTGTAGATTTCCTTCAAAGGTTTCATATATATAAATATATCAAAATAGTTTTTGAAATATATAGTTTAGTAAATATCGTTCAAAGTTTCATACATATAAGTATATCATGTCTCAGTCCCCTAAATATAAAAGAGTTGAAAAGGGGATAATGGAAACTCACCTTGGTTTATAGTGACAAATAATAACAATTAGAGGATCTTCTCGAATCTGTTAACAAATAAGTTGTGGATGATGATGATGAGATGATCTTGTATGATTTAATGGTTTACAAAAATGATGGTATTGCCTTGATTTGGATCGAACTCAGAAGAAGAAAGAAAAGTAAAAAAAAGAAAAGAAAAATAGGCTTGGGAGTATGTGTGTAAGATCATGAGGGTGACAAAGAGAGAAGGCAAAGTGAGACTTTTATGTTGTAAATAATTCATGATATGATGCGTACAGGGAAGAAGAAAAACAACATATTTTACTAGTTTTAAGTCATGTGTATATTCATGCATGTCGACATATGGCTAATTATTAGTAAAGAAGTTTTAGTTATTTTATTGTAGTATAATCATTATTTGCTAGATGTTTAGCCCATGATTCAGTCTAAATAGTTGAAGTTTAATTGTCTAAATTTAAATGTGATTTTATTAAGGCATTAGACATATTATCTTAGGATTTGGTGTTCTCCTTTGGTCGTCTTTTATTTAATTTATAAAGTGAAAGTTTAAAAATCAAATCTTGACAACTTTATTTGTCACTACCAGGTTGATGTAAAATAACCATTTTGTTTATTGATGACATTATGAATGTTCAAAAATTATTTAAACATGATTAATGTTTTTGTCATGTCCAATTGCGAGTCGTACTTTATAATGTTAGATTTTAAATATGTTCCTTCATTTTAAAATTAAACACATTTATCACTCCAACTATTTTAGTTGTTCTTAAAGTAGTAATTTAAATAGACAAGTTTCTATTTAATATAAAGCTTAATAATTAACATGTCTTAATATACACTGATTTAAATCATAATATATATGTACAATATATTTAGTGTATTAGCAGCTATAAAATGTTGTACATATATAGTTACTTACATACACATATAATAATCTCAAAATCATAATGGAGCACAGCTTTAATATTAATTTTAATAAAGCCGATAATTTAGGAAAAAGAAACAACTCAACTTATAATAGTCACAAATAATGGAGTCCATCTTCATCTTCTTTTTTTTTAACATTCAATATTATTAAATATAAAGCTAGCGAGAAGCTAGAAGTACAATCGAGTTTGAGATAAAATAGGGATTAAAAGCTAAAGTTTCGCCAATGAGGCCAATCTACATGGGGATTTTGGGATCGGTTTGTTAACCAAAGGAAGCTTACAGACTTGGTTTCCTTGAAAGCAAAATGGAGAGATGGAGTCTTATTGGAGAATATGCACTCGTTCCTGATTTTCCATAGCGTCCAACAGTAGGCAAGTATGGCTAAGCTGATATATTTGTGTTTGCTCGGGGTGATTGAAGAATCTTTGTGGAAACAGAATAGTTCTCTCACGGTTGAAGGTTTAGGTATGTTCGGGGTGTTGAACCAAATTGAGATGAGTATCCAGAGAGAGCTTGCAAATGAGCATTGGAGGAACAAGTGGCTCGTCGTTTCATCATCAGTGTTGCAAAGAGGGCAGGGTCTTGAGGCTATTGGAACATTTCTGAGTAGCAATTGGTCTGTGGTTGCTATACGGTTCATCTCCAGACGCCAACCAAAAACATTTACTTTTAATGGTGCTTGTCGGTTCCATGGGAAACTCCACTGGTGTGGACCGTATGTTGCATTCTGGAGTTTATCTTTCATTGAGCTGGTGGTGTATTATATATTATATTATTTTCCTTAATAAAAGATGGGAATGCGTATCATAAATATCATTCAATTTTCACGTGAATATACAATGATCTAATTGAGTACTTAATAATTCCCAAAATTTCATATGAACAATGATGTCTTCCACTTTTTAAAATTCGGGTGTCACTCATATTATACATCTTGTTAGCAAAACTTACCATTGCTTAATTAGGTCCTAACAGAGTAAAAGCAATTTTGTCATGACCTCACTTGTTTGCATCATACCTTTTTTCCTTCTTTTATTATTCCCCATTTTATTATTTTTTATTATTCCCCATTTTATAGCGTAATCTAAAATATCGCATTGATGTTACCCGCCTTTTGTTATAACGGCACATGCAGCTTGCGTTTGGCATATATGAACGTCTTCGAAGTTTACTCAATCCTCATACCGGGTTTTTCAAGTACTACAGATTACGATTTGACCATTTCTTGTAATACAACGTTTAAACATAAGTTTAATTCAGTAGTTAAATGTCATCAAGAAAGAAACAAAACGATCACATGTATGATGTCCAAATCTAAAGTTCAAGTGACAAGTTACCAAGGTTTTACAAAAACGGTGCGAGTTGGATCCTTACTAAGCATTAGAAAGGTGCATAACTTTGGTTTTTTTTGTAACGCCTACTCAACTTTGGATGTAGCAGGGTCCGGTTAAGATAACCGACTACCGTGATCTGAGGAGATCCCCCCCACCTTGGATGGGGGCATGTCTCAATTTGAAAATTGTCATTCTAAAAATTTAAAATAAAAAAAGATGGTTCCAATTACGTATAGTGTTCTTTCTTGTAAAGCCGTCTCGAATATTTTCCAACTAAAAAAAAATTGTTTAACTAAAAAAGCTAAATTAAATCTAACAAGTATTATGTTCACAAAAAAAAAATAAAAATCTAACTAAGTATCAATTTAAACCAAGATAAATCCAAAAATAATGGCGCCACTTGCAAGACTTCATAAAGAGTAAAACTTTAGCTCAACCCGGCCATCCCTTTCTAGTACCACCAACCCAACCCTACCCCCAATGCTAGCCAACCCAAACCATCCCCAACCAACCCAACCCAAACACAAACAAGGTTGTACTTGTGAACACAACCCACACCAGTCACCACAATCCTTTTCTTCATAGGTTGATCTATTCTTTTCCACTTTCCCAGAGCAAAGCACAAACACAGCTCACAGTCACACCCCCCTACCCCACTCCACCCCAACCCCAATCAAAATGTCACAATATATTTATATATTTACCTCAAAACCCAAAATCTAACAACCAAATCTGACTGAGTGAGTTCCCATTTGTAATATTTTTAAAAAAAAAAAGCCAAACTCTTTCCCCCTTTTATGGCAAAGAGACACTCAAAAATTACATCTTTTTATTTCTTTCTTTCAATCTTCCATACCCTTTTCCATTAACATATAGATACAGACTATATATATATATATCATATTCTTGAGCTTCATATTTTCAAAAAAGCTATACATTTTTCTTCATGGGTTTTTCGAATTTGCAAATGGGTGTTTGTTTTTTTGTTCTTTTAGTTACTTTAAGCTGCAATCTTGTGGATTCACAAGTTGAAAGTAGAAAAAATGTGATTCAAGGAAGGATTTTTATTGATGGAAAAAGTGCCATTGCAAAGATTGATAGTGACTTTATTTGTGCTACTATGGATTGGTGGCCACCTGAGAAGTGTGATTATGGTACTTGTAGTTGGGGACATGCTTCCCTTCTCAATGTGGTATGTTTTTTGCATTTTTTTTCAACTTTGTGCGTGTGTGTGTGTTGGAGGTGTGTAGTGTGTGTTATTGGTGATTTTAGAACTAAATCTTACAAGGTTATGTTGGTGATTGTAAAATTGTTGTTATTGCCGGCCATTAATACTCATTACTACTTTTGTGAAGTGATTTCTTGATACCTTCAAATTTGTAAAAACAAATTTTGCTATAATGAGAGATTTTAGTCAAAATTTGAATTTTTTAAGTACAATTTGTACAAAAATCACCCATTCAGTCAATCTTTTTGTAACAATGGTTGATTTGAAAAGAAAAAAGACAACCATAATTATTGAAAAGTTATTTACAGTACTTTTTATTTTCTTTATTTCTTTATTATTTTTTTTAATTTTATTTTGCTTTATATTCATATGTGCCACTTAATTTGACAAATTAATTGTTGTTCTTGGATGAATCATTCATATTTGTAGTGTTGTGTGTCTGAGAGTGAGAAATTTCAGGTTCTGAAGTAATATTGTTTTATATTTTGTCTGTGCAGGATCTAAACAACAAAATTTTTCAGAATGCCATTAAAGGTAAGAACAAAAAAGGAACTGCTGTTTTGTTTTTTATTACTACTTGGCTACTTGCTATAGTTTTGACCTCACATGCAAACAAATTACTTTCAATTTCAAATTCATTATACATACATCAATGATTATATCAACGATTAGTACAATAATTACCTTAATAAAAAAGAGAACCATTGTTGAAAATGAGAGAAACTGGTAAAACAGACGAAGTTTTCTTGTTCAGAGTTACCCAGTGAGGGCGAGTCTTTGACTTAGGTGTATGCAGCCTAACCGGGATATCTAGTAACTGTTTCGAACCCTTTCTCTGGCCACCATGGTGGTGGTCGTTGAAAGTATGAGAGACTATGAAAAATTATGAACTTGGCAACTACATGATTGACACTTAAAGTCAAAAGATTTCTATGTTGGTAGTAGCTTGTTAGCCTGATTTATTTGACCAATTTATGCAGCTTTTTCGACATTAAAGATTAGATTAGGAGGGACTTTGCAAGACAAAGTTGTTTACCAAACAGAAAATAATCCGAAACCCTGCATCCCATTCTCGAAAAACACCTCAGAGTTATTTGGTTTTACTGAGGGATGCTTGCCTCTAGACAGATGGGATCAATTAAGCAATTTCTTTCAAGAAACAGGGTAACCAGAATAATCCTAGTTTTTTTTTCTCATAAATTTTGCATTTTTGTTATAACAAAAATGAATGCTAATAATTCTGGTTTATAATCCAGGGCTGAAATTATATTCGGATTGAACGCACTTGCTGGCAAGACAGTACAAGCTGATAATTCAGCAGTTGGACCTTGGGACTCCGCAAATGCTGAATCTTTGATGCGTTACACGGTTAAAAAGAATTACACCATGTATGCTTGGGAGCTAGGTAAGTCTACTCACCTAACACTGCTTGTGAGTTGGGTCTAGTATTTTTATTACAAATTAATTTGTCAATTATGATTTACAGAAGAAAAATTTGTTTCAAAATTTGTTTTGACAAATTGTTTTATGCTTTAAAGATACATCTTGGGTGAATTTATACCCGTTTGAAACTACTTTGATCTACTCAACTCATTTGGATAGCTTCCCTTTAAGCTATTTCTATTACTTGTTTTGCCTGTTAGACATAAAACATAGCCCAGATTGGCCTATTCATAAGTAAATGAGTCAAAATTGCCACACATAATTTTAATCATTCTAATTTCTTTTTAGGGAATGAGCTGAGTGGAAGTGGAGTTGGAACAAGAGTAACAGCAAATCAGTATGCTTTCGACACATTGACCTTGCGAAACATAGTTCAAGAAATCTATAAAGGTGTCGAGCCTAAGCCACGGATAATTGCACCTGGTGGTTTCTTTGATGCCAACTGGTTCAAGGAGTTTGTAGACAAAACACCCGAAACCTTAGACATAATCACTCATCACATATACAATCTTGGCCCAGGTATTCTTATTAAAAATAAACAGATTTGTTTCAGTTCCAAGATGTCCAAATTGGAAAGTTACAATTTTTTTATTCATTTCTAACAGGTGTTGATCAACATCTTGTTGAAAAGATACTCGACCCATCATATCTTGATGGCGAGGCTGATACATTTAAGCAACTTCAGAATATCCTCAAGACTTCTATAACTTCTGCTTCTGCTTGGGTTGGTGAAGCTGGCGGGGCTTATAACAGTGGACACAATCTTGTCACCAATGCATTTGTGTTCAGTTTCTGGTAAGCTAGTGTAAAAAGACCTAAATGCCTTTTATGAAAAGTATAGCCATAACGGGACGTGGGAATTGTGCAGGTACTTGGATCAGCTAGGAATGTCATCTGTTTATGACACAAAAACATACTGCAGACAAACTTTGATTGGAGGAAACTATGGTTTACTCAACACTACAACATTCGAGCCAAATCCAGATTACTACAGGTTCATAACTGAACTTTTTAAGGTCAAAATTGTAAATTTGGCCTTCTTCAAAGATTATACTTGATAGGCATTTTGTTCTTTCATACCAGTGCTCTTCTTTGGCATCGGTTGATGGGTAGAAAGGTTCTTTCTACAAACTTCACTGGGACAAAGAAAATACGAGCTTATGCACATTGTGCCAAAGAATCTGTAAGTCTTGTTATATTATTTTAACAATACGGTATTTATATTCTTATTTATAACATTAATAATTATAAAACTCAAAAAGATGGACCACAGTGTTGACCGGCCGTTTGGCCCAATACGACCCATTTGGACATGTATTAAGAAATTAACCGTTTTGGCCCGAACCCATCTTTGATCCATTACCCAACCCTTTGCCACCTTAATTAAAACTTAAAAGTTATATCTTTTGATAGAAATAACAACCTTTCCCTATCTTGTATATCCAATTATCCATAGAACTTAAATCACTTACCTATTAGGTATATCTAGGTCCTAGGAAAACCACAAAGAATGGTAATAAAGTCACTAACAATGACATCTCTATTGCAGAATGGAATAACATTACTACTGATCAACCTTGATAACAAAACTACAGTTGATGTAAGCTTATCTCCAAATAGCACTTGGAGGGTGCATAAACTCAAATCTTCTCCTCACCATCATCACCATAAAGCAAACAAGTCACGTAATTCCAAGATTGGTGGAATAAACGCACGAGAAGAATATCATTTAACAGCCAAAAACAGAGATTTACACAGTCAAGTAATGATGCTTAATGGTAAAGAGTTGACAGTAAATTCATATGGGGAGATACCACCATTGGAGCCTGTGTATGTGAATTCTTCAGAGGCCATTAGTGTTGCTCCCTTTTCTATTGTGTTTGCTCATATACCACATCTTACTTTGTACGCTTGCAGCAATTAAGATGGTATAACATAGATACATACGTGGAATGGAACTGATAAAATCAGTTCCATTTTGGTTATTGATTTATAAATATATTCAATAGCGCTTCTTTTTTATTAAGTCCCAAATCTTCTTAAGATTGGATGCATTACCTGTTGCTTCATGTTTCATTAAGTGTTTTATCAAAGGTATAGACGCCTTCATTGCCTTTCCTATTCACCCTTTTAGTCACATTAAGAGGTGAGAATTTTGACAAATCAACTATTAATGAAATTGATTTGGGCTATTGTTATCTTAAAAATGTCAAATAATTACTAACTTTAACGTAAAACGGATCAAACGGTATGGAATGGCCACAAGTTTATCTTTAATGCATAAATCAAGATTTTCTTGTATTTTTTAGATATCATTGCAACGATGTAGTATTTATATTCATATCTAATACATAAATTTAAATAAACTAGAAAATGGACCAAAAAGTGTGTTCGGGTCAATCTAACTTGACCCAATGTATTTTGAAAAGTACTATGCACATATTACTGGTTTTGACCCATGAACCCTGACCTTTTGTCAGCTCTAGCCACATTTTTGTAAGTGTACTTATTCTATTGTGTATGTTCATGCCACCGTTTTTTTAACTATTTGAACTTTTATAACTAAAGCTCTTCAAAAATGAAACATATACAAGGATCCATACATACTGTAGGGTTATAAATGTTCTTTTTTTTAGCTATGACTTCATATACATACAACAGTTTTGGTTAGAGAAAGTTGGTCACCTTCTATTCAAAATTGCTGAAGGGGTCCAAGTTAGTGGTAGTCAATAGAAATCTTTTTCTTCAATCTATCTTCTTGAAACTTTGAGGCTTACTGCTTGCAAACGCTAACCATATGACAGTACCAGTGAGGTAGAAGAATATTGAAGGTGCAAAGAGTGACAGCTGCACGAAATTAGTTATGCTATTATAATTATTTTGAATGAAAAAGTGAAAACTAAGCAAGGTTTGGTGAAACTTACACTCCATGAATGTGTTGAATCTAGAAGATATCCGGTGAGAGCAACACCTACAATTCCAGGAACAGCCCCTACCGTATTCGTAATGCCCTGAATGCACAATTCGAAATTTCCAGGTCAAAATTTGTGATTTGACATTTCAAAGTTAAGAATAACACACAAAAGTACATAAACGATTAGTGTTTAATTTCGAACTTAAAGACTTGCTTCATTTGTAAGCCGTAACTGACTTTTTGAACCATCCTACGTGGCTTCTCATTGCAAAATTACATATCGTTCTTGCGAAGATGCAAACAAACACAGCATTTGCAAGAATAAGTAGCAAAGGGTGGGTTTGACGAATTGGGTAACAAGTCAAATTGGGCAAGACCAGGCTGGCTGACAATTCTTTTCCTTTTTGGATTTAATAAATAATCACGCTCCAAAATATAATTACAAAACTATACATCACAATAAGGCATGTTATTTGTGCACCAGTAAATTCACATGTCATACCACAAATGTAAAGTTCAATGGTATTTGTTACAACATGCCACAAGTATTGTGGTGTTCAAAGTAATTTGTTGGAGTGCAAAATAACTACCGATCACCTCCACAAAGTACAATCGAACTTTTTATGCAAAAATGTATTTTGAGGTCCATTTAAATACACTTAAACCAACTTTTGACCCATTTGATCTATTTCATTCTTAGACAAGGTTTTTAAATATTATTGCCAGCGCAGATAATAGAACCCAAAGCGACCAATGTTTGTAACTGAATAGAAACTGCCACTTCTACCGAGCAACCATAAAATAAATAAAATCATCTCGAGCAAAGAAAGTAATTGACTGGAGATACCAAAAGTATGCTTGCATATTCAGGTGAAATATCTTGATGCGTACAATAAAGTCCTGCAACCAAAAAAACGATGATGATATCAAGTGTCTATACACAAACCACATGGAAAAATGCCAGATTATTTTGTTCAGCACCTGATAAGGCAAAGCTGGAAAGAGCTAAACCACCGGTAAGGATAGTGACAACTTCCCACGGGGGCAAACCCAAGTCAACAGATGACAGAATCATACATGCTGCAGGAGACAAAAATGCAATTGTTTGGCATATCTTGCGCACCTACACAAAGATAATCAAGTATAGATGTTGAGATTCTAAGGTTGCTGACAATGATCTCTGTTTTCCTATAATTCATGTGAATCTCAGGTCACATATGCTGGTAGAGGCAATCAAATGGGAAACTTGGATAACGGGCGCTAACTTTTTTCTGCAAATCCAACATTGACCTTCACCATTTTGGCCATATTCTTTTATTTTTAATTAGTGTCAAGTATGATTACAAAGATTATAATGTTTCAATAACAAATTAATAATCTTATTAGTTAAATAAAATGACTTGGGAGGTTTATGTATTCAAAATACAAGTTTGGCAATTTTTGACCCACTCAACCTGATTCTTTTTTAGCTAACCTCTTTTACTCACCCGTTTGACCCGTTAGAGACTTAAAGACAGTGGCGGAACCAGAAAAAAAATTTTGGGGGTTCAAAATTTTTGGAATATAAAAAATTAAGAGTAAACTTACAATTTTGAGGGTGCACACGCTAAAAAACCTACAATTTTACACTAAAAACCTACAATTTTACACTAAACCTCTAAAAAAAAATTGAAATTGGGGGGTGCATTTGAACCCCCTCCACAAAGGTACCTCCGCCCCTGATTGTAATTGTATTTTCTTTTTACTTTGTACTCTTTGATATCTAGCGTTTTGCTGGATATCATTTTTATTAATATATTGCCGTTCTAAAAATAAATAAATAAAATTATTATTTATATGAAGTTTATCGTGTTAACTTTCATCCAATATAAAATAAGGATGTCACAATCTCTTAAATTAAATCCCTAATAAGTTCCGTGTAAAAAAAACATTCAATTTATTTAATTTCGGAAGCAATAATGCTGAAGATGCACGAGTTGGCCCGTTTCACCTCCTAAATGGGACCATCAATTATTCAACTTAATCGTATCATATTTAAGACTAAATAATTTTTATAGAAAGTACATAATTTATATTATTTAGGTCTATTTATCATAACTATATTTTAATAGTAATTAGATTTTTTAGGTATTAAGTTCTTTTCCTTTTCCTCTTTATTTAACACCCGACATAAATTTTTTGGCTTGTTTAGAAGGTGATAATGAGCACTAGAATATCATTTTATGACAAATAAGTTTTTTTTTTTTTTTTTAATTTCAAATGAAAGAGCTTAAAATAAGAAACTAAAAAATTTTAATATTTTCTTCAAAATTTTACTAATTTTTTTAAAAAGGAAACAAAGCAAATCTACATAAATTCCACACATATTATGCATTTATGCCTCTTTGGGAGAAAATCAAGATTCAAACTTTGACATAAGCATATTAGGGATAGTTTTAAAAGTATGAGTATAATTGATGTAATATTTGGTTATTAAAAAAAAATTACAAATTGAACCTACAACCTGTAGCTAGGTCATACAGTCATACACACCCCTTCTACTATTAGGCTAATGGGAATGGTGGCACGCCGGCACGCCCCCCACGCCCCTTTTCCTTTATTATTATTTTTTTTTAATTAATATTTATATATATATAAAATGTTTGTGTGTGTATATGAAGAGGGGCTCCAACGTTACCAATGGAACGGTACTAGGTATATGGCACAGTTTTTAATGTAAAAAGTGTTGAAAAGTGGTCTTGGCACGCCCTATCACGGGCTCATTCCCAATGGTCTAAAACTCGAAAAATTAAATCTTAAACATATGTAGAATAGTATGTTTGATAGTGAAAAATCATTACAACATAGTTCCATAAACAAAGTTTGTAATTTTATAATGAAAACTCGCTCAGTAAAATCATTTGGTCATTTTTAAAAATATTTGGAAAATATAATCTAAACAATTATAAGAAAACACGTCTAAGTTCTTGTAAGATACAATAATATATAGGTTAACTAGTCTTAATACCCGTACGATGTACGGGTTGACTATATATCGTACGATTGATTTTTGTGTAAATATTTAAACATGTTTTATCACATGCATTTGGCCTATTAAATAATAGCCTAAATGTGAGAGACATGTATCATAAAAGTATTGTCAAAATCTAATATTACTTTTGATATTGGTAAAACATGTTTCATGTCATTTAAAATTTTCAACCACGTTTAATAAAGTTAGTAGATTAATAAATTTTTAAATTTTAAGTACTATTAATATATAAGTTAGAAACATAAAAATTATTTATTAATTAATTAATTTAATATGTCATCTGAATTATAATTAATAAATTTTATTTTCATATATTATAAATAGTAATAAGTTGGTACTTATGTTTTTATATGAGATAAATGTTCTGTTTAATTTGATTTTTATGTGTTTAGTATGTGGTAGTTTTTTTAAGCGATACGTATCTTTCTTTTTTTTTGAATTCTTAATATTTATTATTGGGTTATCAGATTAAAAATAAAATTTGCAAATGGCTGAATTGTAGACTTATTTAGCTTTTTCTAAAACCGAAAATAGGAATCTATGGAAATAAATAGTTTTGGCAACATTGAATATGATAGGATTTTTAATATAAGAGTTTTATTTATATTAATTATCTATATATTTCTATAATTATTAATTAAAAGTTTTAGTTATCTATTGTATTTGAAAAGTAAGATTTTTAACTACGGATTAAAAGTGTCACATGATACTAAAATAAAACGTCATTTATTGATCATAAGATTTCAATCTTATTTTAGTTATACTAATAGATGATAAATAGATTGATAGATAGATTAATGTCGACTTAAGAATTAGTAAAGTAAAAATATTATTCATTCATATAACCACATTTAAGAGGGTGTATTTTTTTTTACATGGAAAGCCATATGCCATATCCCTTGTTTAAGTTTTTTAATTTTCTTTTTCTATCGAAGTTGAGTTTAAATTAATTAGGTAAAGTACTTACATTTAGATTGATATAAAATAAATATTAAATATTTTTGGTAGTAAAGTTTCCATATAATGATTGATATAAGGATTTTTAAATATAAATATCCGTGTTAGTAAAAAAAGTTATAATAATATAGATTCATAAGGACACTTGTCGATCAATTACAACGCCACATGTCGATTTAGCAGTGTCTCAATCCTGTTTTAGTATATTGGTAGATATGAAAGTAAACACCTTGTCTTTAATTTGAGGAAAAGGAAGGATCACATTTATAGATAAATAAAAAAAAAGCCCAAAAACAAAAGAAAATAGAAAATGGAAGTTGGACAGCGGGGAATCGGGGATTGATTTTGGTTACCTTAAATAAATAAATAAATAATCCGTACACCATTTTTTTTAGTTGTATACTACCAAACATTATTTATAAAGTGTTGTACTGTAAAATATCTACAAGACAAATGGTTATATGGGCCCCCAAAAACTAATGGGCCCTCCACGGTGGAGCAGCCCGAACAGCTCCAAATTGGGCCTGGGTCGAGCCCTATACAAGATTAAATTTATAAATTTTTAAAAACAAAAATAGATAGAGGGAATCCTTTGATTCCCGGTATCCGTTCACTACCCATATTATTACTGCGCCGGTGAAACACCTATTTACCATAAATCCTTTATGTATGATGCTCGCAAGGTTCAAACCTTCGCTCAAAGGCTTCGTATGGAAGACTTAAGGGAATAATGACGGTACAGTCGGTACTAGTTGATTATTAAAAAATATCCTGTACCTACTTGTGGTAAGTTGGGTTTACCGACTTTCAGGTCGGACTATAATTCATAGTATTCATTTGAATCTGTGTTGAACAACTTCCCCTTCCCACGGTTCCATTGTGGGAGGACTCTAATGGGCTTGAGGGTTTGTTAGCCCAACTATTATTGTCTTATACTCTTATAGGAGCCCGATTTATCTTATCATTATTCATATAGAGTACTATTTAGTTCATTGTGTAATTAAGCCAAAGGTTAATTCGTTTGTATACTGTTTACTTGAGAATATGATTAATATCACCATAATTAATGTTACTAAGAATTGGATTAAGTAAGTGTGGTTTGAATAGTTGTCTTAAACTTGTATACTTATACATATATACTTGTAGTTAGGCTGCAAATTATTTTAGATTAAGGACAATTAAGAGATGATAATATTGATAAACATTACTACATATATTTTGTGGTGGTTATATAATGGGTTGCAACAATAGATAACAAGATGAGAAAGTACATACAAATCGTAAATATATGTGATTCCAAAAAATATTAGAATAAAGCGTGATAGATATACTTATCCGAATAATTTATGACATCAATTCCAATTCTAATTCCACACACACATGTTTTACAACTTGACCTTTTATTTATTCCATTTGATTTGGACTTTTTCCCTTTTAGTGTCATAATATACGCTATTTTTTTTAACCGTAAACCACCAAACATGTTTTAGGTATTGTATCGTGCTATATTATTAAACTAGTCTTAATACCCGTACGATGTACGGATCGACTATATTATGTGTGATGCATGGTTTTTTAATCATGATTGTTCATCAATCAATCAATCATCCATCCAAGGCGGGCTTCTGTCATCTATCTATCTAATTACAAATAAATGGTTCATGTTTTGCAATCAACCAATCAACAAGTTATAAATTACTTGAATAATTAAATGAATCATGTATCTTTCGTTTTCTACAAAGTATTAGTTCATTTAATATCATCATTACAAAGATAATATATAAAACATTTATATCTTTGTAGATTGATTTTCATTAGACTTATTTTTTAAAGGTTTTGTTAATGACAGCCTTTATGGCTGTCTATATAAATTATTTAGGTACATTAAAATTTGTACTTTGTTATGTGAAAATTCAGTTTTTGATACATAAAATATTAATTTTTATGCATGTAATAAACTACTAATGACAATTGACAACTCTTAGGACTGTCATTATCATTTTCCATTTTTTAAAATAGAGAAACGTATTGAAATTCTCAATTTGAATTTATTTTGAAAATCCATAAAATATACAACAAAAGATAGAATATTTAAAAGTAGGTGATATCCCAATCGATAAACAAAGGAATATCACGTTATCATTATCAAGAGTTGTATATTCTTATTCCACTACACCCATTTTACCACTTGGATATATATTTCTCCTTTCTTCATTTATTATATTATTACGATTTTTGTCTTTCGAAAACACTTTACTGATCTTCATCGTCAACTAACTTTACAATATAATAACCTAAAACTAATAAAAGAGACATTCGCAAAAAGTATATTGTCAAATTCTTCTAGGAATTGCATTCGCGCTTGGCGACAAAATTTTAATATACTACATTATTTATTTACTTCAACAAAAAATAGTTTATTATTTTAAACTAGATAAACGTTACAATAAAATTTTATTTTATTTTATTTTTTTGAACGGCATTATAATTTTATTAAAAACAATGCTAATAAGAATTTAGCCAATACAAGAACCAAACACAACCCGATCCAGATTATAGAGCAAGAACTCTAACACGACTAAAAGAGAAAGAAACACGAAAAATAGCGTCAACTACTAAGATAAAAGAGGAGATCCCAATGAAACGCCAAAAGAACGACCTCCCATGGACTATAACGAAAACCCGTTGCACCATGCCATGAATGTAGAGGGACCTAACCGACATCCGAATTATTCAAACTCTCGCATGAATTGTGAGTATCCAATCCATTTGTGACCCTTTTGTCTATTACTCGTCTCTTTAAAGCATGGTGTAGAAGAATACTTTCTTTTTCGGTACCAAATGTATTCCAAATCTTAAACTCTACAAGAAAAAATTCGATCCATTTATTTAACTGAGCAATAGAGAACGGACCCTGAATTTTCCCACAAGGATCTTTATATTTTCAAATGTTTTCAGAACCCGACTGGACGTTTGATGGAGGACCAACATAGTCAAGCCAAGTATAATAAAATATTTGATTATATTGTTGGATTTGTTGGTAGAATATATTTAAAAATGAAGAGATTATATAGTATGTAAATATTTTTATGCATGATGCTTATGCTAAATCTCCATACATGATTTTATGATCAATCAAATATCAACATTACATATAATAATAATAATAATTAATACAAATAATTAAAAAGAAAAAGAAATGTAATAAAACAAAATTTCTTAACAACCTATATAAAGTAAAAAAGAAAGAAATGTAAGTATTCTTAGCAACCTATATAAAATATGAAATTAAAAAAAAATGTAGGAAAAAAATATTTTCAATAACTTATAAAATTAATATGAAACAAACAATAGAAAAGAAATATACATATATTAGTAAATCTATAATACATGAAGTTTCAATTTATTTAAATTTAAAACAAAACTTTTATATTACTTAAGAAACAAAACATAAAAGAAAAGCATTTAAAAAAATCTTAGGGTAATAAAAAGCAAAACTAACAATTAAGAAGTATCACATGATACACCACTCACTTGTGTCAACTATATTTAACACATATTTCCAACTATTCTTTACATTATCCTATTCTAAAATAAAAAAGACTACACTGCATTATATCGCCACTTCTCAACGAAGTCGGTCCATTTTTTTCGGCATAGCAACGCCGACACCACCATCATCATCAACCAAAAATGTCGGCGACCATCACCGACAGCACTGCATTTGCGGGATTCTTCTTCATCTTTCTTCTTTTTTTTTAGATTTACGCATGTTGTTCATGATGATGATGACGACATAAGAGAAATGATATATTCAATAATTCTCCTAACAAGGTTGGGGGTCTTTTGGAAGAGTCTTTTTACCTATATTTCTTTACTCATTGGTAGATTACTCTTGAGTAGATGTAATTAAGTACAGTTGTTGTTGTGTAATTTCTAACAACTTGATCAGATGACAAGTATAATTCATTAATTCTATTTTAAGAAGAGAATCTGTTTTTTTTTTTTTGGAAAGGTGTGAATTACTCGTAAATATCGGAAAGTCTAGCATACGTTGTCTTAACCGGGTCTGCGTTAGAGAGCCCCTCACAGAATAGATCCACAATTTAAATTTCTTCGATGAGAATCTCTGGGAAAAAAACTCATCCAGACCCACCATAAATGAAAATTAAATACGTGTGGTCATCTCTCCAAATAAATGAAAATTAAATACGTGTGGTCATCTCTCCAAATATGCCTAAAGTAGGACTCGAATTTGATAGTAAAACACCTCCTTGCCACTAGACCTAGACCGAATCTTATAAAAAAATTATTAGGCTAATCTTTTACCAAATTCTTTCACCAGATTTCACACCTAATTTCATAATTTAATCTTTAAATTTTACCGAGTAAATGTTGAAATATCATGGTGACGTCAGGTGTGATAATCGCCGGAGAAGAATGAAGAAGGAAAGAGATTAAAAAAGTGAGAGAATGAGAAGAAATAATAATGGGAATAAGGTGTCATCACCACTGAATCAAATAAGGTACAGTTGTCCCCACTCACTCACTCAAAGTCTCAAATTCATGAATGAGGTTCCAATTATTTGATTTATGAATGATGCTTTCTTTGCTTCCCTTCCTTACATATTGGATGACACCACTTGTGGTGGTATATAGCTTCCCTTCACCTTCACCTTCTATATCTATATCTATATCTATCTATATATATATCTATAATTAAAGTCTACCCAATTAAATGTGTCTGTGTGTATGTGTGTGCGTTTGAAAATAATAATGGAGGATGAATATGCTAAACTTGTCAAGAGAATGAACCCACCCAGGTACTTTTTTTTTTTTTGGTTTTTTTTTTTTTAAAGATTTAGTTAACCAATCTTTTATTATTTTTTTCAAAGTTACCCGGGTGGGGAAGGCCGAGTTTTGACTCAAATGTACACGGCCTAATCAGGGTGTCACCTCGACCATTTCCTTACTCTTTTCCCTGCCAACATTCAAGATGTTTAGCTAGTGACAGTCGAATACGAGACCTCTTTGTGAGGATATCAGAACACCTTGACTACTAGCTAGCCACCTTGTTATCACTACATGATTAATGGTTACGTGTCTCTAACTACTAAGACACATTTGGGTGAAAAAGTTTTTTTTTTTTAAAGAAATGTCTTGGATAAAGTTCTGAATTGTGCAAACACTTTCAGAATATATTGAGTCCCCATAGATGCCTCGGGTTACCAATGGCGTGTAGCTCAATTGGTAATGGATGGGGGATTTTTTGCCACAAATAGCACTAGGTCTTGGGTTCAAGCCCAAGCACCCCCATAGCCACAGACGTTGAGGTATGCCACTCACGTTATGGATAGCAGCCTGTTTGGGTTGCCGGTTATCACCACAAATAACATAAAATTGTCTTCATTCTGTTCTTATTAGACAGAACTTTTATGTTATAAACACATGATTAAACAGTGGGAAACGAACAGGTAGCACCTGTTCGTTTTGGCAGAAAAAATCGTTGTCAATTACACTGTGTGAATACCATCGTCATAGAGCACTCCACACCTCCTTAACGCATATTAGAGTAAAGCCTGAATGTGAAATCCCATCGGTCTTTAGCAAAATCTCAATGAACTAAAACGATTAGTTGATGACACTAAAATTTACCAACATATTTTTACTTTGTGCTTTCATGGGGATCTAAGTTTGCTTATTTTGTTGTTGCAGAGTTACAATTGACAACAACTCGTCTCCGGATACAACAGTTATTCAGGTATGATTTGTGTGTGCTAGTATGATGTATGTAAACTATCTTGATAATGATTGTTCATGTTTTTCAATTTTATATATACAGTCTAGATATTGTTTTTCATGTCAGGTCGAGAGTGTTAACAAGCCTGGTATTCTACTAGAAGTTGTTCAAGTTCTTACCGATTTGAATCTCGTTATCACTAAGGCTTACATCTCATCAGATGGAAGATGGTTCATGGATGGTGAGATTTATACTTATGTAAAAACTACTTAATAGCTTTCTACTTTGTTATGTGTGTTATTAGCTCATAGTAAAAACTAACTACTTATTATGTATGTTATAGTTTTCAATGTTAAACACCGCAATGGCAGCAAAGTTAAAGATGAAGGGGTGATTAGTTATATAAAGAAAGTAAGCAACTTTCTTGCTCTGTCTTCTTTTTACGGACGCCGTGTTTTTTGTGAAATTGATATGTTTCTTTTTTGTATTTGAATATTTGATATGATATATTGGCAGATACTTGAAAGCGATGCTTTTAATGTTCCATCAATAGATAGTTCAGTTGGATTGAAGCCTTCTTTAGATTATACATCGATTGAACTAGCTGGAGCAGACAGACCTGGATTACTATCAGAAGTGTGTGCAGTTCTAGCTGATCTTGGCTGTAATGTGGTCACTGCCGAAATTTGGACCCACAATGCTCGGGCTGCGGCCGTGGTAAATGTGACTGATGATAGGATGGGGTGTGCAATTGAAGATCCAGAGAGACTTTCAACCATTAAGAAGCGCCTTTGCAATGTTTTTAGGGGAAACAATGACTTAAAGACTGCAAAAATGACACTTTCACCCCCCGGTTTTATGCATAGAGAGAGAAGATTACATCAGATAATGGTTGCTGAGAGGGATTATGAAAAAGTTGAAGACGAAATGGAGGAAAATGACTTCAAAACAGAGGTTAGTGTGTTGGATTGTATTGAGAAAGATTACACGGTTATTACCATGCGATGTAAGGATCGACCTAAGCTGTTATTTGATGCTGTTTGCACCATTACTGACATGCAATATGTAATCTATCATGGAGTTGTTCACACTGGGAAGATGGAAGCTTATCAGGTAAGCTAATTTTGCATAATGTTTCGTATTTAAAAGGGAAAATTGCATACAAATGTAACATGGTTCGGTCATATTTCTGTTTAGGTAAATATAATATTTTCTTACTCCAAATGAAGATTCAACTTCTGTAAAATTTCTAAAAACAATCAACTTTCTGAAAATCCTATTTTCAGGAATCTGACCCAGTTACCCGGTCAAAGTGATGGGTGTGGTGGCTGATTCAGCTTTGGTCATGTTGAATTTTTTCTTGACGTGACACTAAAACACCATGTAACTTGCAAGAACCCCTGAATGAAAGTTTTTGAAGTTGGCTCCTTTTTTAAGTGAAAATACATTATTCTCCTAAGTAGACAAGAAGATGCAATTTGCCCTTCTTTGAAACAAAAGAATTCTTTTGACTCGGTATTTCTTTGGCTCTTTAATGAAAATCAGAATGTCTGGTCTCTTTTAATGTAGGAATATTATATCCGACATGTTGATGGAAATCGTGTAACCTCAGAGGCAGAGCGTGAGCGGGTCATGCAGTGCCTTGAAGCAGCCATTGAGCGAAGAACATCTGAGGTATTATTATAATACGTATCATATATTAATCAAGTCGTTAATAGCGTCTTTTTAGGTACTTTTGAAAGGCTTATATAGATTGGATGGCCGCTTCTATGTAGGCACTAGAGCTAGAGTTGTGTACAGAAGATCGGGTAGGACTTTTGTCTGATATAACAAGGATATTGAGGGAGAATAGTTTGTGTATAAAAAGAGCAGAGATATCAACTGAAAATGGGAAAGCAAAAGACATTTTTTATGTGACAGATATGACTCGTGACAGCCCAGTAGACCCCAGGACGATTGATGCTATTCGTAGACAAATTGGAAAACACACGGCTTTTGATGTTAGATGGAACTCTAGACCACCAAAGCCAACACGTGAAGAAACAACAATGAGCTCTATCTTTGGACATTTCTTCAAAGGCCGGCCGTTTTGATATGTCAAATTGGTTAGATGATTATTATGCTTGTATAGTTCAGTGGGTGTACATAACTACATATTTAGGAACATAATTAATAGCTGGTAGATATCAAACTAGCAAAAAGAGGTAAATATAGGCAAGATACATATTGTTTAGAAAACATTGTAGATATCAGTTGAGGAAATAAAATTCTCCATGCAGATAGTTAAATGTTGTGTTTGAGTGGCCATGAAGGAGTGAGTCGTGATATTGGTTTTTCGCAACTTTTTTATATTTTGGTTCATACTTTTTACGTAGTATCCTTGCACTACCGAACATCATTTTAGTATACAACTTATGTGATATCAGTCATTCTGTAGCATGATGCTAAACAGTTTACATAAGTGTACAAAATACACCTAGTATAAGTTTCTTTTTTGGAGAATCCAAGGCGGTGAAGTAATTTCATAGGACCAACTGTTCTTGAGCGTTCATAACACAACTGTCGTAGGACTGGATGGACGATACTTCCCTGACGTTCTATCCCATCCTCTGACCTGAAATATCAGAAGCAATATCATGGTGAAACATGTAAATACCATAAAAGACTTGGATTATTTCGGATTGATAACTTGGATTATTTCGGATTGATACATCCTCCCTTTATATTTCTCTATGTAATTCGGTTAGGTTAGCTAGATTATATTCTAGCAAAAGGTTTAGAACGGGAGAGAAATCCTGATCCCCTAGTCCTTTGGACCCAGATGACCATTCCCCAAACCCAACCCGAGACAATATTCAGCCGTCTTTAGGTAGAATAGTTGATTGTATTAGTTTATTTTAGTAACTATGGCCTTACTATGCGCGAACTAACGAAAGATAATGGGTACATCTGATAGAACAAAGATAGTGTATACATATTAAATTTATTTGTCTGGTATAAAGGAAATAAGAGTTGCACAGCGTTTCCCTTTTCATTTGTGGCCTTGTATCTGACTAATTTCTTTCAAAGAAAGGCCCAGACTAAATATAAAAAGGGAAACAAAATAAAATATTAAGCAAGACATAATTATGATCATAAAAATTTGAAGAAAAGCAAAAGATGAATTTTGGCATGTCTTGAACATCTCCATGGAGAATTCTGCAGTTCTGGCTTAGTTGTTGAAGAAATGCAATGTACGGTGGAGGGGTGTCCAGGATTCAAATCCGGGCCATGTGTCCCTTGTATGAAGTTTACGCGAATTACGTGCTCCACGATGACCTCGGGACTGGTTGGCTGGGGCCACGAGAACTAGGGTGGCTTACCCTTAACATCTCCATGCAGAAGCAGCAAGAATTGATCTATCCTGCCATCCCAACAGCAAACAACCTTTATCCTCGGTCAACCTGTATCCATCACACGAGTACAAACTAAGTAAAATTTTTGACTGAGTCACTGCATTTTCGCTCAGTGGCACTCCTTGAAATCCTTTTCCTTCCATTATTTTTCTCCATTTCTCCAACCTCTCATGTCTCATTACTCTCTCTGCACCTTCACACGCTACTATATTCCTAATTTCTGGTGCAAATATATATTGTTCTACCTTGGCCCGTTGGATCGAGTCAGCCGGAAAGGTTGCATCAAGCGAGTCAAAGATTGCCGAATAGTAGTGTAGTGCTTCCAAGAATCGGCCTAAGAAGTAAGGCCCATTATGGCTTGCTTCTTGCTCAACTATGGTCACTATATTAGGAGCTTGGTCTCTAATCATGGCTAGTAAGTTTCCAAGGCAGTGACCAGGGACTCGCTGTAGTCGGTTGACTGAGTTGACTGCTAGGGCTTCACCAACTCTTCGGTTAAACATGTGTGGTTCGAGGTCTTCTAATTGTACTCCTACTGGATGGAACTCAAATGGAACATGGAGAGAGTGGGCAAGTTCTGACAAGCACCGTCCAGTTTCCTCAACCTGTTCTGGAGATTGGCAAATACCAGTGATCCGAAGAAAAGGTGGACCGCCAGGCCGAGCTGCAAGGGCTTGCATGAAAGCCGGCCATTGATAACCTTGGAGTATATCAAGGTCAATGACATGGACACGTTCTTCAGCTTCAAATGCCTCGAAGATGGCTTGGTTGGCGGTAAAGTGGGCAAACTTGATGTAAGGGCAAGCTTGATAGACAATTTGATAGATTTTGAGGATTTCCATTGCATTAGCAGGGAAAGGAGTGAATTTTGGGGTGGACGATGGTTGTTTTGTGGTGAGAGTGGCAGCAAGACGGGCAGTGAGGGCTTCTGTGAAGCATGATGCTACACGTTGCATCGAATCACCAAACGGTGAGACTACACGGTTGAGGTGGTGAAGGTATTTTCTTGCTGACATTAAATCTTCTTTGGCCACTGCTTCTGCACACGCTAGTAGAAGGTGAACCAGTTGAAGACCACTATCATGTTCCTGTGACACATGATTAGTTTGAATACCATTAATATCATAATTTACTTTTGTTCTCAAATATAAACATGCGAAACTGTTTTATAGTAAGCAATCACACCAACACCTACGCGCATACTAGTGAGCCACGGCAAGAAAGAAACAAACCTCAGGGCCAACTGGTGGAGGAACCATGAGGTGATTATGACTATGGCTCATCGGTTGTTGCTGCTGTTGAGGTTGAGGTTGAGGTTGTAGTCGTGAAGACGGCAACTGTTGTCGTGTTGGTTGTTGTCTATGTTGTTTTTCTTCTCGTCTTTCTTGCTCCAGTTGTTCGATCAGTGGCATGTTGGGAGGTGAAGGTCTCATCTGCTGATACATATGATCGTTCTCGGTGGATCCTCCAACACAACCACCATGGACCGTTGTATTGTTAGCCTCACCGTAAAACCTAGAAGGGCTGGGCAACGTCAAGCAGTCCAACAAAGCTGGAATAGTAGTGAGTGAATCAAATGATTGATCCGAAGAACTTACACCTGCAACACCATTCGTAGAGTAAGCCAAAAATTCATCATCTCCCTCCAACTCATCCAAGAAGTTCTCAAGAGACGGCAAAGAAATAGTTTCGACTTCCATGAACTGATTAGTAGGAGAGTTGCTAAAAACCCTTTGAAGTGGACTCATTCCTTTTGCCTTGCTACTATTGGTGTTATTAAAAGGCGCCAAAGGTGACGCTGTTCGAGGTGGAGAACATCCGAAACTAGCATGTCCAACATTCAACGAATTATGAGGGTAATAGTTATTAAAAGTTGAAGATTGAGAAGATGAAGGATTAACTGATGTTCTAACAGGAGATGAGATCATAAAATCCGTCTCTAGTTGCTCAGAAAAGAACGATTCCCACAAGGAATTCGTTTCTGGAGATGGCATTTCCAGATCAACGTGATCCGCCGGTTCAAACTTAAGCGAAGCAAAGCTAAGGCTAGAAGGTGTAAGATCAGAAGAAGACGAAGATTGTGGTAGCGGTGGCGGTGTGATCTTTTTCGAGTTATCGGAGTCATTAGGTGAACTAGGCTGGATTTTTAAGCAAGAACTTTCAGTAATGAGAGTGTTCATGTCATTCTGCAAGGAAGAGCCCATTGTTGCATGATGTATCATTGTGTGAGAGAGTTCAAGAAAATATGATAATTATGGAGATATCGAAACTTTGAAGCTGAGGCTATCATTTCATGTGTTTTAATGGTGGATTCGAGAAGGTAAAAGACAAATGGGTCGTGTTGGATGGTAGTTATTGGTTCATGTAAATTTTGTCAAGATTAGCACACTTTTTTAACTTGTTTTGCATAGGAAAATACAACGACTTTTAACTACTTGTTAAAAAAATTTGGGTTCTTGTGGGCCGGCTGGCTCATTGGTTAGTGTTTCTTAGTCCAATAAGAAACTATACAAACGACTTGGCACACTTTTTTAACCTATCATACACAAGTTTTGTTACTATTGTATAATGTATAGTATAGTATATGCTATAAATCAATCTAGTAAGTATACTAAATAAGAAATGACAAATAGCAAACATGTTATATTATTATTATTATTATTATTATTTATCAAAAACAAAGTAATTGGTATAATTAAGAACATGTATTTCTTTTCTTTCTCCTAGAGAAAATAAAATAAAGGTTTTTTGTTTTGTTGGTTTAGAAAAAGGTTTAGCTACGTATATCCGAGAAGGTACAGCAGAACTTGTTGAACAATTTTTTCCCGTAATTCTAGTAATTTAGTGCAAATTTCATGAATTTTAATTGTTTTCATTATGAATGGAGTCGTCACATGTTCTGGCTCTGCCCTTATATAGCAAAGTGTAAGAATTTGTTTCTTGATAAATTTAAATCTTAACTTATTTTTATACTTATTCAAAATTAGTATTTGAAATAAATAACTTGATTTGCTTTTGATTTGCAAGTTTTCTTGTATTTTTGTTAAGAGATAGGGCAACCACTCGCTTTGCAGTAGCCCAAAGTCGTCGTGGTAAACCTTCATGGGCATAAGGGGTATATTTTTTTTTTCTAGGATTTAAACTTGAGACCTCCAAATATTTTAACTAAAGAGACCAAGTCTTTACCACTAAACCATCACCCTTGTGATTTTTTAAAATTTAGCAAGCATTTTTTACTATTACTATATGCATTGACATAAGAGAATTGCAGGTGGAAAATGTTATTCATCCATAATACATGAAACACTCATGTACATTTTTGGCGGACTGACTTTTTTTTTATTTTTAGACGGCAGAAATTATATTAATAAAAATCATCTACTAGCAAGATACTAGATATCACCAAGCAACATCAAAGTCAAGAAATATAAATACAAACACTAAACCGACAAGACCAACCAAAACGAAAACTTAAAACGACTCAGAACTTTAACTGCAAAGATAACAAGAGAGGTTAGAAAAAAACTCGCGCCGATTATGGTAACCCAAGACACGAGAAAAAACATCCATCGACGAAAGCCGCGCCACCGGTTTTCACTTCGTGATGTTTTTATTGATAATCCCAAACAAGGCCTGAGAAAACGATACACCACCCCAGACAAATGAAGCACTCGAAGATATAAAGAACTGTCGAAACACCCGCATACATACAACGGCCAACCCATTACAACTAGCAGACCCGACATCATCTACCAAATAGGTTTCACTCTCCATCTTGCCCAATCCATTTTCGCATCTTTTCCCCTACTTTGAATCCAAAGGTAAGTTGTCGACAGTAAGGAATTGAAGACTTCTTCGCTGTCTTCCATAATATTATTGTGCACACAATTGTTTCTAGCCTTCCATACAAACCACCAGCAAGCAAATAAAATTCCTTCTATAAGCTTACCTGACTTATATGATAACCGCAATCCATCCAACCAATTTAAAATGTTCTTTTGACAGACTGACTTAAATTTCGATTGATGCAACTATGGTGCACCACCCCCTTTTTTATGTTGCAGCAACTCTTTTTTTTAGTTATAATGAATCATGTTTGTATATTGTATGTACCTATTTAAAAATTTTGATAAACCAAATTTATGTTATTATGCAACAACTCAACTTATGATTCATTACTATTTTCTCATTGAAGTGTACATATATAACATAACATTTATAACTCAAGTTGCATCATTTTTCATTCCATCACATTCTAAAATGTATTTTCTAAAGCATTTACACTTAATTTGAGAACTAAAAATTGTGGCATAACCATCTTAGGCCGGTCCCTAAGGACCCTTTCATGCTCGTCATTTCTTCCCGTCGTCTTCATCATGGTAGGCACCACCCCCATCATGGGGTGGTCGTCGTTATGCCTCATCCAAAAAACGAAACCAAATGACGAGAAAGTGGGGCGTTTGTGTGTGTGTTTTAATTATATTTTATT
>JAOXNX010000011.1:4730741-4744091 GCA_028566075.1 Solidago caesia
GGGGTTCAGGAAATGTGAGAAAGAGGCGGCTGACATTTATAAGTTTTTTTTTTTTTTTAATTTAATAATAAAATATTTGAGTAAGAATGGAGAAAGAAAGTGACAAAAAAATAGGTTGGTAGTAGTATTTTCTGGATTATAAAAAGAGAAAGAGGTAATGTGATATTGACGTGACAGACTGACAGTGAGAAAGAAATGAGAAAATGGTTTGGGTTGTGTAACGCTTACTAGTACACTTTGAGCTACTATTGTTTTTTTTTTTAAAAATTATTTTCTCATATTATTTCCAACTTTTTCAATTTGACTCTTAATCTTCTTTCGATTTTCATGTTTTACCTTAGATTTTTGGAACGGTTGCACAATGCGAAAAGCAAACAATAAAATTTTCATAATTAAACATCTTCTATGTTTTTTCTTGCTTAAATATTCTTACACAATCAAACAAAAAATGAGTAAGCTAAGAAAGTACAGTGTAGGAAGAGAAAAATTACCAAAAAAAGAAACCGTACCGGTACCAAAATACTAAACCAATGGTATTTGGTATTGGTTTCGGTTCCAAGATTGAATAGTTATTGGTTTTGTTACTATACGGTTCGGTGCCTGTATTACCGAACTAAGAAATGGAAAGAGTTACTATTAGACATTATTAGCTCTTAAATGATTATTGATATTGTATAGATTGATACGATATAGGGCTTTGTAATATCATTATGGATTGAGTTCTAATGTTCTATCTTATGAGATAGCAAAAAACGTATTTAAGCTTTGTTATTTGCCCTCCCGTATTGTAACTACAAAGTCTATTTAAGCTTTGCATTCACGGCTTGACATCCTGTAGATAAGTATTATGCTTGGAGATGGAAAACCGATAAAAAAGTAGAATATATTCTGGTAGTAACAATTTTATTATTAATAATACAAATAAGGAAAAAAACAATTGTTGAAGTAATATATGATATGCTTTTTACCTATTAATAAATAATTATCTTATATATTTTATAGCAATAATTGATAGGGAATACGTTGTGATAAATACTCAATACATGGTAACAATTGATACCGGAAAACCGGTGCCGGTACTATTAGTTCGGTATGATATTTGAGAAATGGTTTGGGCTTTTATTGATTTCGATATTAGGGGGTTCGGTATGCTATTGATCATGGTTTTGAAAACCAGACCGGACTGGTCGGTCCGACTGGTTCAACCGCAAACCGATGGGTCGATCGATTCACCTTAAGGGCATGCGCACTGACCAACGTACTAGAAGTTCATTTGTGATTTATTTCCATGCAAATTTAATATATTAGATACAACCAGACATTCTTTTGTGATACATCCATAAAAATTAATGGTACCAATATCACTTCCCATAAATAAAAGAAAATGTAAGAGCATGGAATCAAACTTAAGTCGCCTGAATCAAAGGACACGCGCTTGCCACTACCCCAATTCATTCGACTGTGTCATTTTTTCGCATATTTAAAACTTATATCTTCCTAAATCTGTTTTAATGTTTTTTTATTTATAAAAGAATCCGTTTTTTCCAATCCAACCGATTGGGCCGGTTGAACCGTGAACCGTCACTATGACCGGTTTAACGTGCGGTCAAGTTTTGAAAACATTGATATCGACCGATACCAATAGTCCAATACCAATATTGGGGAAAGCAATTGGTAAATGAAATACTCCTAAAGTCCAAAGAAGCAACCAAATTGAAAAGGATGGATGGTCAGTCAAAGTTTGTTATTTGGTGTTGAAAATTGAAATTACTAAAATGTTCGTATCAGCTTGAAGCCTTCAACTCCTTCACTGCTCTCTTTGGTATTACTTTTTTTGATGCTGCCTGTGATCCCATTTTTCTGCTTCACTTCCCTCCTCTGATAAATTTTCTTGTATCAAATCCACACCATCATCATTATCCCCACATAATAATAATAATAATAATAATAATAATAATAATAATAATAATAACAATAATAACATAACATTGCTTACATATATCTTTTTATAAAAAATAAAAAAACATGAAGTCATCACTTGGGAAACTTGGAAGAAAATTAAGCATGAACAGCAGAATTGATGGGAAAGATAAAAAAGATCATCAACATCTTTCCACTGCCCACTTTGAAGAACTTACTCAAGCTTCCAAGGTACTTGTATATTTATAGTATATAAACCGAAACAACGAGTTTTTGACTCAGATGTATGCAGTTTAACTGGGTATTCCGTGATCGTTTCTGAACCCACGTGTAAGAACCCGAGGCATCTTGTGAGTATACCAGGACGCCTGACCAGTAGCCATCTTTGACTTTTAGTATTTCTAGTTTAACCCGAAAAAGCTTCATACTTTACTGTTAAAATAGTTGCAGTTTGAACATTTTATGTTCAAGATTCATTAAAATAAGCCCACCAAGATAACCTTTTTTTTGTAAAGATATTGGATAAAAAAACCCAATGGTGTTGGTAATGAATTGGACTCCAATAGTAGTGAACAATTTTAGTTCTGATCAAGAAACAACCAGAAAGAGGATATGTCGGTAGCTCGATTTTGTTTCTGTGAAGCACATTGTGATTGTTTTAGTTCTTTTGTAGGATGTTGAAGATTTGAGAAACTGCTATGATTCCTTATTATCTGCAGCTGCTGCCTCAGCAAATAGTATATTTGGTATGTGTTTCAATTGACTTGCATATCTCGCGTATTATTAGTTATTTATCAGTTTGACTAGTTTGGGGATTATACAAGTATGATCATACATTCATACACAAGCTATGTTGATGTTAACTGTAGTCATGCTTGTATCATGTGATGCAGTTGCGGACCGCTAATGTGTGTCTTATAACTATTGTTGTGAAGTTCATTCACATTACTTAAGGTAACACTATGTTGTAGGTGCAGGGAAGTCATTTTATGGTGTACTGAAGTCATTTGGATCTTGCTAAATAAGCAACATGTATTCCAATTTGTGTGAAGAAAAATAGTACTTTGTTCTGTACTCGTGTTAATGGGCGCGATAAAAAATAGTGTAAATATCATTTGTAAACTCAAAATTTCTGCTTCTATTATTGATTTAAAGTATCTGGACTTAATTCACATTTACTCGAATTTTTTTCCGTGGTTTCTTTATCTTCTTGGGCTTTGAGTATGACCGGAGTAAGTAAATTTTCTTTAATTGTTGGTGGGTATTTTTTTTGTTAGTATTAGACTGATAATGACTTGATAGATACCAAATCGTTCTCATTATTCATAAGTACTCATTTAGTGGAACTCATATGTATGGTGTTATATCTTTACCCAAAAAAAAAAAAAATATGTATGGTGTTATATGGTGTGAGAAGAAATGAAGGCATGATAATTGATCCGTTTTACTTGATGTGTTGAGAATATGAGATAGGAAGAGATAAAACCTATACGAGTATTTGAACGAATATGGTTTATGTTTCTTTTGCTTCATTCAGCTCCCTTGGAGTGTTTTACATTGGTGATTTCTTGTGAGCTTTGACTATCGGTTCACCATATATAACTGTCTATTGATTCTTACCATGAAGTTTTTGTTGAACTATTTGTAATATTTGTTCTTTTCTTCTTCTAATATACAAATCAATAACACCCATTCTTATTATGTTTCAGAATTTTCAGAGTCACTGAGTGAAATGGGGACATGTCTGCTGGATAAAACGGACACTAACGATGAAAACGGTAAATAAGAATTGTTTTTGTCCTTTTTCCATGCCAAAAGCCTGATACGTTTAGCTACTTTAATATGAGCATATGATATGTTGTATTCTGCATTGCTTTTGATATTCGGCACTCATTAAATGCGTTCGAGATTTGTGAGACACCTTGTACTTATGCAGGTAGAGTTTTTTCAGCTTTGGGAAATATGCAAGCAGAACTTCAGAAAATTGCTGATACATATGTAAGTATTTATTTCATGATGTTGCTGCGTTACCTTCACCTTGTAATGAGTAGTGACCCATCACTTATTATGACAGCGTTCTTGTATAATTCTCACGGTTACAAACCCAACAGAATCTCTTCTAACTGAGCTGCGAAAAGTGGAGGTTTGTCTTCTTTCATATTTAGCTGTTTTTATTCCAATTATGCTTATCATTTGATTTTTGAATTCAGATAGTTGCTTTCCTAGCACACTGAGAATTATAGGAAGTTTAAGTGTTCATTATATGGGTAGATTAGTAATCTGTATGCACACAATATGCAGAGCAGGTCTAAAGTAGATACTAGAGTTAAGAACTTTGAAAATTATGATGACCAGTGTGATACATGCGTTGATGGAAGGTTAACCTAAGTACCTAAGTACCTAACATATGATAACGTTCTATGGCTGCTTAAATTTTGTGGATTACAAGTAGCTTATGGCTTAGTGCAGGGTTAGAATCTGTCATTTACTTTTAAATCTTTTGTGGTTAGTGTTGTTTAAGCAAATGGACCTTCATGGGTGTGCATAGAGATTGTTTTGTGCCGGCCATTGTCAGAGCCGTCACTTGGTGGGTGAGTGATTTGGTGTCACTTGGAGATATGTAGCCACACCATTCCAGCACTAGTTGTTAATGCAGTTTCCAAATGGGAAAATTGTGTACGAGAGCTTCGGGACTTCCATCCAATTCACATTTTCGAGAACATACTTCCAAAATCAAAGTTTTGGTGTCTATACTTCTAAAAAAGGCATTTTTATAGTATTTATATTGAAACAACCACCATTATTAGAGTTTATTAGTTTACTATTATTGATTGGTAGCGTTGTTGTTATAACTATTGTAGTTTCAAAAATTGGTAAATACTAGTAGAAATGACCACGGATTTTTCCTCACCCCCGAAATAGTGGGTATTTGTCAACGGGTGTAAATGTGTGATCCATGGCTACCTGCACCGATGGGTTATAATTTAGAGAGAATTTCATATATTCCCTTTAAAACCGTAATGATTTCATATTTACCCAACCAAAAATCATAATATCAGATGTACCATTTTTAATCATCATCAAATTTATGACATTTATACCTTAAGGCCATAACAGTCCCACCATTCTCCCTAATAAGCGAAGCAACAACCATTAACATCTTTGTTGATCAGGTTATGCAAACTCATGTAGTCATGTTAATTGGTATGTGAAGGTTCCATTGCCGTGTTACTATGGGATCTTTGGTTTAGTATGATCAATGAATGTAAAAATTTTGAATTTATGATTTACAATGGGTTTGTTCAAGTGAGATGGTTTTGTCTTGGAAGGGGTGAGTACAGAGTTTGAGCCTTAAATGTAGAATCCTTTGTTTCAATCATGATTATTATCACTGCAGGTGTTCGATTTTTGTGGCATTGCAACCACAAAATTCATCAATGCAGGTAGTTTTACGTTTAGTTGTTTTAAGTTATTTCATTTATGAAGTTCTCCCTATGGATTACTTGGAAAATGCATAAGATTTATTATAGAATTACATACTTATATTACTCTAAAAGCAATTCGAAATAGGCAAACAGCAAATCCACTAGTCTAAACTCTGACATACACAAACACAACTAGTTAACTAGAAACAAAACAAAGTTGCGGTTTGCCAAGTTTGTCGACAACGGGTTTGGTCATTTAGGCAGGATTAGTTACTTATGTATAATTATGAGTTGCCGTATTTGGGCCTTAGTGGTGGAACTGGAAAGGGACACATGGGAAATATCAAATAGGTTAAAACCTAAATTCCTAAAAGAGGTGTCGCGGGTTTGTGGGCGCAAATTTTGTATTCATACCTGCCACCTGTCTTACAGGTGAAATTCGCTGGTAATACCCACTAGCCCATGTCATTCCTATCTAGTTAACTATTGTTTCAAAGTTCAAACCACCAAATACTAGATAATAATAATGTAACAGAATGTGAACTTTTAAGTATATGGGTGCATATAATAGCAGCATCCAACAGAATACACATTAGGCGAATAATGAAAAACTTATTCCTTGTGTTGCATTAACCATGTTTCCTTCAAATACACGTATAACTATCACACATATCTGCATAACAATGCTGCCATCCTTATTCGTCAGTAAGGTAGCACAGGCACTTAACTTGTTTCTCTATTACTGGTGCAGGAGATGATACTTCAGTGTGATGAGAAAAGGTAGATTTTGTTTTTTTGACTTATTGTCCTATTTCAAACTTTGCCTATGATGTGAACGGTTTGTTTCCTGCTTATATAATTTCCAGAGAGGTGTATGAATACATGATGGCACAACATGGGGAGAAGGGAAGGTTGAGAAGTGGAAAAGTTGAGAGTTCTGTTGCACAAAAGCTACAAAAAGCTCAAGATGAATATGATGAAGTGGCGAGACTATGTGTATTTCGTGTAAAATCACTTAAGGAGGGACAATGCCGTAGTCTTTTGGCACAGGCTGCTCGCCATCATGCTGCACAAGTGTCTGTTTTTCCTTTCTGTTCTTTTTTTAATAATAAGCTCATGTGGATTAACTTCTTGGTTTTCCATCTCCATGAAAGCAGTTAAATTTCTTTCGGAAAGGACTTAAAGCTGTTGAAGCAGTTGACCCTCAAATAAGAATTGCTGCAGAGAAGCATCATATTGAATACCAACTGAGTGGACTTAATGATGAGGCAGCTGCGAAGGTTGAAGCCGTAAGTACTTACGAGAGCATGTATGATGGTGAACTGAGTTTGGACCATAGACAAAAGAAACATGGGTTGGATAACGTCGCCACCTCATCAAATCTAATGGAGGTAATCTTGTTGTAGCATTTACGAAGGTTACGTCGTACATGTGCTTTTAATGCACTCTGACCGCTCCATAATACAATCGAAATTTCAACTTTCTGCAGATAGATGTGAACAAATATCATGGGGAACAGCATTTTGGTAGGCAAGCTCGAGTAAGCAGCTATTCTGCCCCATTATACCCAGGGAAAAGTGATTCATCTGGAAAGCCTAAAGAAGTGCAACCTCCTCGAAAAAATTTCTCTTATGTGCTGCCTCCTCCAGTTGTTGATACCAAACCCCCAATTTCAAGAACACCTACATCTGCTTCTCACATTAATCCGTTTCAAAAGCCAATACCAGATGAGAAGCATGATAGATACATTAATGACAGTAGCACATCAACATCTGCCTCAAAACCCCCGTTAGTTGAAAAAGACGTTAATGTCCATAGATTGTCGTTCCCACAACAGGATACTCATGGTGCATTTGACGGTAAACCAGTGAAAAGGCAAGCTTACTCTGGTCCATTACCACCAAGTAAGTCATTTTCAGGTAAAATGTCCATGGCATCTACTAGCGGCAGGATTGATCATCTACAGATGATTTCACGGGTTCCAGTTTCTCATAGTGTTTCACCGCCTTCTCTTACTTCACCCAAAATAAATGAGCTTCATGAGCTTCCTAGGCCTCCTACTGGTGGTTTAACCTTCTCCAAATCGGTTACATCTTCTAATGGTTTGATTGAACCTTCTGCTCCATTGTTTTTCAAGAATCAAGAGATGTCTATTCCAAATAAAATCCCTATTTTGACATCGACTGTTGCCACTCCTCTTCCACCTCCTCCATTGGTTGTTCCTAGAAGTTTCTCTACACCATCCCGCAATCAAAGAGCCATGGGTTTACATGTTGCCAAACTTATGGAGTCTCCCCAGCCTGGACCAGCAGCCTCACCACCACTCATCCCCATTTCACTAGCAAACTTCAAGTTGCTGTCAACTGCTTCAGAAGTTGCCTCTGATATGACCCACATCTAAGGTACTATCAAGATCTCTTTAATATCAACAAAGTTTAGCTACCTTTCTTTGGGTACTAAACGTCGAAGTTGGTTTTTGACCATATCGATGGTTGATCAAATGCACGGGATAATGATGGTTCTTATTTCAGACTTGTGTAGCTGCAGGCAGGTGGAAGATGATATGTGCAGACGTTTTACGCATACTGTTTTTGGTCGAATGATCATTCATCTTGGTATGTTGTCTGTAAATTTGATGATGTTGATCTGTGTTCTCTTTCGGTTGGATTTTAACTATAATAAGTATAAAAAGAGAGAATTTTTGATGCCCCGATGAAAAATGGGAAACCCATTGGGATAGTCTCAAATACATTTATTAATAAAAATAAAAAATTGTTTGTAAATAGATTGCAATGAAAACTAAACAGCCCCCTTCCGGAGCAGATTAAATAAAACAAATTCCAAACAAATAACAAAGCATAAAAATAAACCGTAACTTAAGAAAAAAAAATGCATTTTTTGGCCTCCAGACAGTCCCGAAAGGCAAAAACAAAAACATTCAAAAACACCACAGCTTATGCCCGAAGCTATGGGTTTTGCTCGATTCCGAGTTACTACAAGAATTTGGCCCAGATCATCATGAAAGTTAGGAAGAACGAAATCGTGATTATGTCAGGATTTTGGATGACATTAGCATACGGCTTCATTCCTTACATCAGTTTTTGCAAAAGTATGTTCTTATGGTGACGCCAATCTAGGGATGACCAAAAGGTCTTAAATCCCGATCCCGAATCCCGAATGGGATCGGTACCGGTACATACTTTTGATGATTTTCGGGATCGGTACTAATCGGTGCTGGGACCGGGAAAACCCTGAAATACCGCGCTAGTCCTGAAAAAGTTTGTATGCAACATTCTCTAATCTCTATCTAATTCATTTTTCACTTTCGTGTTTGAAGTTTCTAATCGTTGATTTATTGATCATTGCATTGACATTTTAATTATCTCATCACTGTACATTAGCTCTCTGCTAAAACTTATAAGAAGTAAAATCTGGAGCTTGTTATGTAGTTTCTATGGGTCTATTTGTGCCAAATGGTACGTTTAAGATCCCACTTTTAACAAACTATATGCAATTAGTTAAGAAACATTGATGTTGCCTCAAGTTGCGGCACTTGTTTTCAACTAATTACCAATATTTTGCAAAATTTAACTATAGGAATCATAAGTTTATCGGGTTTAGGCCTGTTTTGTCTGATATAAAGTTGATCAAAATTTATAAGCTATTTGTTAGCCAAAATTCGGTGCTAGTCGGGATTTGGTAATGAAATCCCGACCCCGTACCGATTCGGTACCAGTCTCGTACCAATTCATATGGGACCGGGATCGGTACCCACTTTTGGTCAATTTCGGGATCGGTACCATCAGTACCGGGACCAGTACGGGATGGTACCAGTCCCATGCCAATCTACGCCAATCTGTGTTGTGGCTATCGATTGGACTGTAAGAACACTCACGTTCTTTGATAAGGCATGCTCCCGTAAGGAATAGTTAGCGGCATGCTTTATTTGAGGAGCTTGAACTGCAACGCATTGTTGTGGAATGTAACAACAACTGTATCCAATCCCGACATAAGCGGGTATGGGGGAGGCGGGATGTAGACAGTCTTACCTCTACCCTAGGATAAAGAGACTGTTTCCAGGAATACCTGCGACCAAAAGATGGGAAATGAACATGAAGTAACCATACCATATCAAAAGTATTTCATGGATAATATAAAGTAAAATACAAAATACAAATAATAACCATAAAAACATATTAGAACATAAACATACATGTGTTTACATCAAACATAAAAAGCATACGTAACTATAACGTGTGACATATACAAGGCTACATATATAACATCCCTAACAAGAAAGACCTACTAGTATAAATGTCTGTAACCAAGCCGGTAAGGCATATAGCCAAGCATACATATAAGCAGATATGAGCATAATAACATAAGGTCAGGTAAGCCGATATAGAAAATGATACTCATATAAGCAGATACTCATATAAACATATAAGTATCACATCATGCACGCAAACATACATATAAGTAGATATGAGCATAATAACATAAGGTCCGGTAAGTCGATATAGAAAATGAGCTGCTAATCTACCTATGTTCTAAATAAACCTACTAGCATAAATGTTGTGGAATGTAAATGAAGTAAATTTAGGTTGATGTCTTAGTTTAAGATAGTTGGCCAATGATTTTGAAAAAATTGAAATATGGAAGTTATGTTCGTGTTTAGTTCTGGGCTGCTCTTTCGCCGGTACATTATGGCAGTTTATTCTTTCATGGTGCAAACTCCCGTTGACGAAACCATCCTATACTAGAGAGCTATTTGACTTTCACAGGGGCTTACAACAGACCATGGAAAAGACAAATTGATCAGCCTAATGATCATATCATATTACCGGGTTATTTGGAAAATCCGAAACAAATGCATCTTCTCAAACAAAGCCCCGTCGTCAATCCGGTTCGCTACAAAGGAAGTCAAAGCTATTAGTTTTGTATTGATTGGTTAAAATGGTATACTTTTAATCTCTCCTAATCTCTAGCTCCTCGCTAGTTTTTTCTTTGTTCTAATAAACTTGAAAGCTAAAAAAAAATGTTCATGGTTAGTTGTACGTATGAAAATATATGGGTGTTTCTTATACATTCAAATCTAACGTATCACTATATTTTTATAAAATTATTTTATATAACTTTTAATAACTTTTGTGAAATGAAAAATCTTTAATGTTTACTGAACTTTTGAAAATGAAATAACTAAGATACATTTGGTTTGGTTTGCAAGTGAGTTTGGTAATGAATATCTGTTTGAAAGAAAAAATGGAAAGAGAAACTTTAAATAATTATTTGTATAATTTATTTAGTCAAGTTTTGAAAGAGACATGTTATGATGACAATTGATGTTTATGGAAAGCTAGAAACGAAAAAAAAATTTCAAGTAAAGCGAACACAGAAAGTGTAACACCTAACTTTATAAAATATGAATTTTCAAAAACTTTTAAATAATTAACAATAAATGCGAAAATGTCACAATTAAAACTTAACTATTTCCTAACGGAAATGTCATTAAAACGTTTGATGTTACCTACTAGCATCACAACAGTAATAAAAGAAACCCATATTTAAACCAAGAAAGCAACCATAGAGAAATATCCAACATTTTAAATAATATCTAAATAAGTGTGGCAAACTAAAGACTATAAATAAGTCTTCATCAAACAACGTCTAGCCTTTCAACTACCCAACCTCACTCTAATGCAAGCATCGATGTCCAACCCGAGAAAACACAACATTTAAACGCACAAGTGTCAGCTTTAAAAGCCAAGTAAGATAACCACAGGTTGTATAAAACAGTTGCTAGTTCAAACATCTTTTCAAACGATCATACGTGTGTCAAGCAACAACAAACATCAATGACAAAAAAACTACAGGAATAACATATCCCTATATGTGCCTAGCAACCTCAACAAACGTCAACAAACATCACAAACTTCACAAGCATCTCAAACGTCACAAACATCTCAAACGTCAACAACAATAAGTTGTGCCACAACAAAGCTAAGTAACTTACGTCACTTGTTAACAACTACATGGAGTGTGTGAAGGCGGTCAAGTGACCCTTAGGGTACCTCACACCCGACATGATGGGTTAACCTTACGAGGTCCATCGGCGTCGTTACGGATATGCATAACCAAATCCACGAGTAAGTCGTTACAACAAGAGTGGCCAGCCTATGCCACCCGACAAACTCCAACAACAGACTAATAAGTCGTGGGGGAGATATCATGAATACCCCACACGACAGCAACGACAACACACTAACCCCCCGCAGGAGCTAGCGTGGGTTAAGCTTAACACTTTCAACAACAATATATACTCGAGTATCACCATCAACAACAACAAATTTTAGGGTCCTTAACATGCACGTGACATGACAATCCTACCAATTCTAGTGTACTATATGTACAAGCCAAACAATCAACAATCAATTAACCATCTCAAACATTACTAACATCTAAGCATGCATATCAAACATATCAATTTATATCACAACTATAACATGCATAATTATCACCAAGTACCCTCCCATGAGTCCCGATAACCCAACATACGTACAGTAAGACTTTAACAAACATTTATTATGAAAATTAGGTTTTAGTTGTGTCCCTTGTGTCAAAAGATAGTTATCTTATCTCTCGAAACTTCACAAATAACTTAATAAGAATTACCGTGCTTGATATGTGTTCCCGACAACCTATAAATGCGCAATTATCAACCACAAGAATTAACCTTTAAACAACTTTTATTTTTCAACTATTATGACTAGCATGGTGTCGAAACACCATGGACTCACACCAACAACTTCACAATAAAGTCTAGACAAATTCAGCACTGCGCGTCTATCAAAATCAACATTTTCACAAATCTTTACTCAAATGATTAACATACTGTTTTACCACATCAAAGATAACTCTTTTATCTAAAAGTAACTATTGGAATCACCTCAATATGATTTTTCATTCATTTTCTATGAATTTTTAAAGATTGACTTGTTGCACTCGTCCAGAATCTGACCACTTTTATAAATAAGTGTTTTCGACCCATTTCAAAGCAAAATCAAAGAAAACTTTGTTCTAGACGAGTTTAGTAGACACATAGACCTTTCCAAAAATGTAAGACTCGACTCATGGAGATTTATATTGAATTAGTTATGATTTTTGCAAAACAGACTTGCTGAATTCGTCTAGAAGCTGACCAATTCTAGAAAATAGCACTTTCGACCCACATAGAAGCAAAATTAAAAAAAACTTTGTTCATATCGAATTTAGAGAACACATAAGGCTTTCTAAAAAACTAAGGTTCGTCGGCTATTGAGTTTATATGAATCAATTATGATTTTTATAACACAACTAAAATTCCAGACCTTCAAAGTCCTTTATTTTCGCAAGACTTCTCGACCACCAAATGATTTCAACCAACAATGACCATTTCCAGAATTCATATTGACAATAAAATAGGCCCAATTGACACCCTATTACCCTCAATTGATTTAAAACTGAAAGGATTACAATATAGGTTATTGGAATGATCCAAAAACGTTAATAATTACATTAAACATCAATCAAATTCCCTCTTAGGGATAATGCCAGTAATAGGCTAATAAAATAACACTAAAAATACCTCAAAATAACCTGGACAAGAGGGTTATACCTGTAGGGATGATCAAGAAACCAAACTCATGACATAAACACATCAAAATGACCTAAAACCGAATCGAAATGCTAGGAGATGCAATAGGGGTTTGAGGGGCTTCAAAATGGTTTTGAAAAACTGAAAATCAATGTCATTAGGGCTGGAAGTCCTCCCTAATCTGCTGGAACAACTATTAAAAATGAACACTTAAGTCCCTCGTCTCATTTGACGTTCAATTAACTCAATGGACAACTAACGGAAATGTCTAACAACACCTCAAGCACATAATGGTAAACCGACAAGCAACATTAACATCATATTTATCATTAATAAGTTCACACATAAACACATTAATCATCTAACAATCGA
>JAOXNX010000011.1:4787316-4798765 GCA_028566075.1 Solidago caesia
CCCGTAGGTAAGCCGTCTAACCATGCCCTGGCTACGTCTTTTAATGTGAGGGCAAACATGTGACAGGCGACCGGGACCGTCCATTTCTGCATTCGTATCATTCCGTTGAAGTGTTTGAGGTGATTATCGGGATCATCCTTTCCGTCATACATGGCGATACCCTTCGGCAATCCACCTTCCGGTAGGGGGTACTCTTCGATCCATTGGACAAAGGGTCCCGGCTCTGTTTGGACTATCATATCTTGCGGGGTCGGAAAGTGGAGAGTTGGCTGGGACATGCTTGTATAAGTGGGTCTTGGGAACGTTTGCGGTGTATGTTGTTGGTTGAGTGAGTCATGCGGTGTATAGTAGTGACTAAATTGTGGGGTGAAGTGCTGGGCAAAACCGCCCGGGAGGGGGTGTGGTTGGTTCATTGGTGTTTGGGTGTGTATGGGAGGCGTCGGTGTTGGTTGGCCGTAGGCATTATAGAGTGGGTTATACATCTGACCCATGTTCTGCACGTACCCCGCGGCTAGTGGTGGGAGGTTTGTTTGTTGTCTCGGGTTTCCCCATGTTGCAGCACCTTCTTCTCCGTTCCGTCGTACGGTCGGGGGTGTGCCGAAATGTACCCTATTTCCAGAGTGCCTTTCTGGGCCACGGGGTGGTGGTGTTGGCGTTCTCGTTTCCCTGGTCTCTTCTTCACTCGTATCATCGTATTCCAGCCTCGTCTGAACACTTTGCATGTTTAACCTCCGTAAGTACTCTCTTAGGAGAGGCTCGATTGCGTCAAACTGTCTCTCCGTGGGGCCTAAATTAGGATTATTTCTGTTTGAGTTTGCTCCGAAGCCCGGAGGCGAGTCGGAGCTACCTTCAGACATCTTCGTTACAAGATTGAGTTACTGGGAATTGGATGGCGCCACTTGTTTAAGGGTCTGTTTACTCTTAAGGTCTAGGGGTTAATCTTGCTTTAGAAGAGGATGAGGGTTGTGTGATACTTGTTGGCGATTCCCAGCTGGTGTGAAGTATGAAAGTATTCTTCACGCCACCAAGTGTTGTTTAAGGTCTTTTTTATGGGTGTTGGTGTCATGCCTCTAGTGTGTACCAGAAGTTGGTATTTATAAGGGCAAGAAGGAGTTGGATGCTAGTCCACAGATGATGATCTCACCAACGGGTTCCTGAATGATGATCTCATTCGTGCAGGAGGCCGTTATTCGGTGTGTCCTGTAGCGTGGACTTTGTGTATGACGTATAAGGTAAAGACAAGAGTTTGGTGGATACAGATGTACTTTTCTGATGCATTAACGACTTTTGTCTTGTTTGCAGCGCAAGGCCGCAGCCTCAGGATAATCGGCTACGGCTAGGTGAGGGTCTCAGGTACCCTTGGTGAGCTTAGGGTCGTAGCCCTGCGTGTGGAGTCTAGGGCTGCGGCCAGGTATAACTCATACTTAAAGGATGGTATATCATCAAGCCCCCCAGCCTAGCATTGCATGTGCATGAAGCGGTAGACTAAGTTTTATGGCTTTTCCGGAGGCTTCAAAATGGTATATTTTACTATATTTCATATCTGTCGTATGTATATTTATTTTCCTTCCTTTCTCCCCCGCTTTTTTTTTTTTTTTGATCTCATCGTTGGTTGCGCATGCTTGCCACATGTCGCAATCTCGGGTGCCGTCCTTTCAAATGTCTTATCAACTGTCGCATCGGTTCCCTTCTCTTTCCTCTATAAATAGTGGGGGACAACCTTCATTTGTTCACTTCTTTGCTTTTTTCTCCTCCCTGCGCTCTCTTTTTCTCTGCTTCCGTAGCTTCCGCAGCCTGTTCTTAACTTCCCGTAATTTTTCGCAGGTGTGTTTTTTGCATCCTTTTATTTTGTCATTTCCGTATGGGTAATAAAAAGGATTTACATATTCAGTTTTGTACTATCGGCAAGGAAGAGTTGGTAGAATTACTATCAAATTATAGGTTTCCACCCGGTTTTGGCTATGTTGTCCCGCGGTCGTCGGACACCTTTAGAGGGGCTCCGGAGGGTAAGATAGGGTTGTATTTTGCCATGTTTGAGTTAGCGAATATTAGGCTTCCGTTTACTCCATTCTTTCTAGACGTTCTGAAGTATTATCGCTGCCATATATCACAACTTACTCCATTCGGGGCTCTTCGTATTGCGATGTTTGAGGCGTGTTGCCGGGCCCGTGATAGCGAACCTACAGTTGCTTTGTTCCGCAAGTTTTTTAGGTTGGGGAGTGCTGGCGATTGGTTTACGATAGAAAAGCGTCCGGACGCTGGTCTACCAGAGTGTATTTTTGGTGTGAAGGATTCTGTCAAAGGGTGGAAGAGTAGGTTTTTTTACGTGAATGCGTCCATCGTGGGTCCTAATAATTTGGGTGCACTCAATATGAGAGGTGAGGCTCGGGGGACCCTGGCTGATCCGAAGCCTGTGGAAGGTTTTGACCGTATCCTGTTGAAAAGATTATACACTCCTGCCATCCGCAGCCGTATATTGCCAGAGCCTATATTGTATTTGGCCAGGTTGAGTCCTGTGTGGGCACATCATCCCGCTGCCCCACGGATTGTCAGGCCTATTTTTCATTCTTCTTTCTTGCTCTTTAGCATATTAGTATTATTATTTAGTTTTCTTATTCCTTTATTATATATTTGACACGTCTTGTTTGATCCTTTTTTCGTCTTTTTTGTAGTCATGAATTTCCTGGACTTTATGGAAGAGGATCCGTTGGACGCATCCTTTCATGCAGATGTCCCGGATGGAGAGCAGGTTCCCGAAGTTGTCCACGTGGCTATGGATCAGGAGGTCACGGTTTTACCTAATGATGTTAAGTCGGCAGAGAGAAAAGAGGAAATTTTACAGGCTCATGCGGAGCAATTGAGGAGGAAGAAAACGAAAGCTGGGGGTGAGGAGGTTGCGGGTGATAAATCCAAACAGAAGAGGAGGAGGAATGAGTCTGATGTGGCAACATCTAAAGTTGTTAAGAAAACAAAGGGTCTGAAGGGGATACGTTTGAGGGAACCTACCAGAGATGATTACAAGCTTCGCGATGAGGAGGAGGAAGAGGAGGATCCTGCCGGAGCAGGTCTAGTTCCAGGAAAAGGGAAAGGCACCATGGCATTGAAGACTCTTCAAGCACGCTCCGGTCGTGCTCCTATTGGAAGCAAGGAAGTTCTTGATGTGGAGGATTCGGGGGATGAGGCTAGCGTGACCGGAGGTTACTACGCTCCCACTCCTACGAACAGCTCCGGACCTCCCTCCATGTGCATTCCGGATGTTCCGGAGGGGGAGGGTCCTTACTCGGTGACTTTTCCTAACATCCTACTGACTAGTGACTTAGGTTCGGAGGAGGAGAGGATGTAGTTTGTCGAGGGTGTTATGGTTCCTTCTCGCCTGCGGGATATGGCTTTGAAGACTCATGGGTCTTTCCGTGACTACGCTAATGAGACTGCCATCCGTAGCATGTGTGTCCAGGTTTGTCTTATGTGTTTCCTTTATCTATATCACATTTGAGTATTCTCGGTTTCTATTGCTAACTTATTACTATTCTTGTTCTGGTCTCCGCAGGCTGAGTATTGTAGACGTTGGAAAGTGGCGCAGGCTGAGAGATCAAGGTCTAATCGCCACAATAATGTGCTGCGCCGTCGTCTCAAGAAATTGCAAGACAGTGTGAACCCTGAGCTTGTGAATTCGCAGTTGGAGGACTTAAAGACTCAGAAAATGATGGAAATGCAAAAAACGGAGATGGTGGAGCAGGAGCTGGAGAGGCTGCGCTTGAAGTTTGACAGTTTGGAGGCTGAGAAGGAGGAATGGAGAGGGAAATTTACGATTGCGGAGAATAAGGCGGAAACTTTCGTGCAGGATTTAGCAAAACTTTCGGACAAAAACCAGGACATGGAAAGGAAAATTCAGGAGTTAGAACAGGAGCTTACGGCAACCAGGCTTGAGAAGAAGCAGGTAGTGGAGTCTCTTCCCTCTGTGGTCCGGAAGCTTCACTTAAGTGGTGAATTTGCTAAGGAAATGGCGAGGGTGCAGAATTGCGCCGTGGCCCTTGGAGGTCATCGCAGCCTGGAGAGATTGAGGGGGCGCCCAGGTCTTGATGTCGCTACTTTGCCTGGGTACAATCCTCAGGCAATGTCCCAATTAAAAGCTGCCGCCCTCGCCTTCCAACAGGCTGAGTATGACTTTCTTCTCCGGCTTGCTTCTAGTGCTGACCTTCCGGCTGCAGAATGGCTTCGTCTTGAACCGTCTCCGATTCCTGCAAGGCCTACGACTCAGAGTGCTCCATCAAGTTCCGTGGTGGCTCCTTCATGATTCATGTTTGTGTATAAGGTTTTTAGGTCAGTTTGTAAGGCCTTTGTTGGCTAAAACAGTACTTTTCCTTTGAACAATTACATCTTTTTATGGTTGTAAAGCCTTTGTTGGCTTCCTAACAATGTTTTTGTGCTTATATATTCTGCGTGTGCCACTATATTGCTTGTGTTGTTTAGGACCCTTGGTTTGCTTGTGGCTTTGTATTTTATCTAAGTTTTTATTTGCATGCATGGGCTGTCTTAGGTCGTAGCTTGTCCGACATTTCTTGCCGGATCCTTTAGACCTTGGACACAACTTTGTCATGGTTGTGTGTGTCTATTTTTATGCCAAGACTTGGTCTTGGGCTTTGTATTTTACCAAGGCGATTTCGAGCCTACGGCTTTGTTCGCTCTTTTGCCGGAGCGTTTAGAGGACTGCCGTTAGATGCCTAGGAAGCATGTTCCCGTTCACATCGTGCAGGGTTTTTCTTTTACCCTGCGACGCAAGGTTGCGAGCCTATCGCGTCCGCAGGCGATGATGAGTATCGATCGCTGCTTTTGTCATAAAATAGGTGGCCGGAGCCTGCTTTTGAAAGATTGACATACTTGTGATGTCGCTGGTTGGGGCCGGAGCCCTGATGTTTACATAATCACAGATATTAGGAGACAATTGTACTTGTAGTGTCATTGATAGGAATTAGGCCGAATCGTGGCCATAATTTAGTTACAAAATAGAGGCCGGAGCGTGTTTCATGAAATTGACAACTACACATAACATTTCTTTAGTTGGGAGCCGTGCCATGTTCGGGGCAGGTCGTCTCCGTGAAGTGTTGCAAGTTTGTAAGCACCATTGCCGCAGGTTTCGGTCACCAAGTATGGTCCTTCCCATTGGGGACCTAATTTTCCTTGTTTCTCGATCTTGCTAGCATCGTTGTTCCGAAAGACGTATTCTCCCGGTGATGATATACCATCCTTTAAGTACGAAGTATGGTTTACCAAATCAAATGTATCAAAAGTCTAGTTCAAGTTCTGTGGACCAAGATAGTCAAGAAGAAGATGACCCGTTAAAGAAGGTTTACCGGATGTAACAAGAGTCCGGTCACTGATCTGGAATAAAGTTTGAAATAGCGTCTCCTAGGCCCTAAGGTATATTATATATACCAAGTTATATTTGTTTGTATGTATGCAGAGTGGTTCTCTCCATATGTGTTTTACCTGAATGTTTTGTATCCGTCCGTTATGTCATGGTTTTACTATCACCTTGGCCGTTTCTGATTCTTTTTGTAGTTTCAAATTTTGCACATCTTATTCTGTAGGTGTTCTCAGATCTATTAATTAGTTATTTGGTGATAGGTTTTGGGGGTCAAACTGCAGCAAGTTTAGTTGGTGTTTTAATGTTAGTTGTTTCTCTTAAAGTTACTTGCCTATATGCCAATATCTTCTTTAATGCAATATACAATATACCATTTGGTTGAAACTTCGAAGGTTACTTGGTGTTCTAAAGAAGTTCAAGTGGATTGCGAGTTCTTAATCGCCCAATTGAGGCTTAAATAGATCGAGCATTAAGAAGTTTAACTTAATTTGAAACTTCGTTTCGTTTCTAACACTTTCATTACTTTTAATGTATTTGATGCAGTAGATCTTTAGACCATATAGCTGAGCCCGCTTGATCGACTGCCATTCATTCAGACGCCGACAAGTTCTGTAGAAGTTGTCATATTCTGTAGTAGTCTTCTCTATAAACAATACGCTTCGAATATTCCTTATTAATTTTTTTTAGTCTACAAGATAACATTTGACACAATTCTTTTTAAAAAGGTGTGTAAAAAGGTCTAGCTTTTGACATAGTTGATACAAATTAACTGTGTAAAAAGTGACTTTTTTACACACAAAAAAAAACACATATAAGAAGGTCTAACAATTTTATATCAATCTTTTACACGGTTTTAAAACCGTGTAAAATATCATATTTTATAGTAGTGATATGTCATTTCCACATAGAGTATTACCATTGGAAGATTAATGAGATAAAATTTTGAACCATGCCTTCCAACCACGGCTCCGGCGTTGGTAAGTTATCATCTCCGATGGAACTTTGGTCATCCGAGGATGACCTTGCTTCTTATACATCACAAAAGTCCTATCTCCGCTCGACCCAATTGCTTCATTTGCCTTCATTGCTGCCAATAAATTTAGTAATTTCAAACTTCTTTTTGAAGTATTAAATAACAAAAAAGAAAGCCATTTATAAAAAGGATCAAAATGGGAGAAAATATTTAACACAATTGTCTAAAAACAAGCTACTTTACTCATATAGCATGTATGATAGAACATACTCCGAATGATATTGTTATACATACATTTCTGATGTTATTGGCAAAATCAACTAGCGAAAATTTGTAAAATAGGTATGAACCGCATAAAAAGTAATTTGGGATTTTCAGAAGTCCTAGGTTCATTCTTAGGCATTGAGGGTAGTTTATGAGTAAAAGTAGAATAATTTGTCATTAGAAAAAAAGTAATTTCTTAAATTTACTACAAATGTCTTACTTTTAGTCTAGAATATATCTTATAATTTAACTTGTTATGTAAAATTAAGTTGTTATGTAAAAATCTTCTTAGAGATATGTTTGATATGCCTAATTCTTGATCCTAAAAATAGGCCTAAGAATATGATATACACATTGCATGATGGATGGTAAAGATAAAAAAAAAAAAAGAGAGAAAATTCATAATATAAGTGTCAAACTTCTAACGCATTAGGTCTATCTTCTTATTATTGCTATTGAATTTAAGGATAATAGCATTGTTAATGGTTCATATCTTAACATATTAGCATCATATAACAACAGAGAAACAAGTACCGAGTATTAATCATACTGAAAATTGAATATTACAATATACTCAATACCCTATAATATCTCAAACCTTACACAATATCTCATAATTCCTATATAATATCTCAAACCACACAACATGAACACTATCACGTTGTTGCCACTACGCTGAGGCAAGCAATGGACCATGTCAAGCTTCCAGCGTAGTTCGCTAACAACGACGGCAAAAATGCCTCCATTACAGACCCTTAAACAAAATAAAATTCTGAATCTTTTAGGGGGCGTTTAGTTGGGGTCCTTGGGGAAAACACTCCTTGTTTCCATTTTTGTTTTCTAAGAAAATATGGAAAACAGAAAACGCGATCAAATCCTAGTTTTCCAAAAAAAAAATTAAGAAAACAGAAAACAATGTTTTCCACTTTTCAATGAAATATTAGAAAACACTTTTTTATTGTTTTTCACTTTTCATTTTCCATTTTCCAAATTTTAGAAACCTCAAATTATATTAACTCTCCCCTTACGCCTCCGCCCCTCGTCACCCCTACACCCCCGCCCCCCGTCACCCCTTGCCTCTGCTCGCCCCCCCGCCCCACTCCACAAAGTAGATTAGAACATGTTTTCTAATATGGAAAATGAAAATACATTTTCTAGTTTTGAACTCGTTTTCAAAATTTTCATTTGTTTTCTAGAGATGGAAAACTACTTCTATTTTCTAGAAAATTAGAAATGGAAAACTAGAAAACATTTTCCACAACTAAACGCGCCCTAAACACTTCAACCTAAAGTTGCCAACCAGACACAATCGAATCGCCAGCCAAACATTTACGTCTTTATTGTACATATCTTGTGTGTGGCCAGTTACACGGATGTTAACCCGTATTCTTATAAATGTCAGGATTTTGCGGCGAACAAACAAGGCGATGCAAGGTCATGGATCGGGTTAGACGGATTAATAGTAGCCCTGTCTGCCATTGTTTTTCTTATTATCACCACCGGTTCAGGTGAAACTTACGAGAACGTCGACACTGTTGCTGGAAAACGTCGGGTTCAACGGAGACTTCGGTTACTTTCATCTATACCTTCTGCATTGATTGTCTTTCTAGTTGGAATAGCATTATGTTTCATTATAGACCCTTCTATTTTCACGGATTTACAGTTAGGTCCCTCAAAGTTTCATGTTTTGAATATCACTTGGGACGACTTTAAAACCGGGTTTCTAAGAGGTGCAGTGCCTCAAATCCCGCTCTCCGTATTGAATTCCGTAATTGCAGTTTGTAAACTGTCTAATGACCTGTTTCCGGATCATGAAGCATCAGTAACCGCAGTGTCAGTTAGTGTGGGACTAATGAATCTAGTGGGTTGTTGGTTTGGGGCAATGCCAGTATGTCACGGTGCAGGTGGGTTAGCTGGTCAGTATCGATTTGGGGGTCGTACTGGAGCTTCAGTGGTGCTTTTAGGAGTAGGGAAATTGGCTTTGGGACTTTTGTTTGGGAACTCATTTGTAAGAATTTTGAACCAGTTTCCAGTAGGGATATTGGGCGCGTTACTTTTGTTTGCTGGGATAGAGTTGGCAATGGCATCAAAGGATATGAATTCGAAAGAAGAGTCATTTGTGATGCTTGTGTGTGCAGCTGTATCACTCACAGGGTCTAGTGCTGCACTCGGGTTTGTGTGTGGGATCGTGTTGTTCTTATTGTTGAAATTGAGGGAGGTCGATTGTGGTTCTGAAGATGTTGAATAGTATCACCTTGTATGAGGCAAACCGAAGTTTAGATTCGATGCATATGTGGTTTCTATAGTTTAACAACTTCTGGCAGGGCTGAACTTCCCTTGAAATGGACAAACGTATAATGCGTTTGAAGTTATATATTCTCAAATGTTGTTTCAGTGTTTAAGTTATATTTATGAGATTATATGTATCTCCTCTGTACAGATTCAACATTATTTCCTTGTGTGTGATATTTTTCACTAGAACTTCTATTAAATTCAAGTGAATTTACAAGTTTCAGAATTATTGATTTGGACTTTGTCACTAAAATGCATGACTGCAGTATTGAATGGGAAGACATTGTTGTTACTGTGCTGAAGTGTTTAGGTAATGTCAGAATTTGGAGTGTTGTTCAAAGAATCACTCGGTCTGCTTGTTTTTGTTTACGATGTATGGAGACAGAGGAACCGCATACTAATTCAAAATGGTTCTTCCCTGTAAGAGTAAGTGTCTATGCGATAAAGTAAATTGCAGTCGCCGGCTGAAATGTACAAGAAGCAAAAATCATGGGACATCCCCATAGCATCCTAAGAAGTGAAATTATTTGTTGCCCTTGCTGCTGATTTGCAAGATAAGCTGGAATTGGAATACACAAAAATGGCAGAGGGAATAGGGGATGTGGTGGATTTTGTAAATGGTTATATTCCGATGTCATCTTAATGGCATTAGATGAAGCTCTGTACCTATATGACGACAATTTACTTTAACATTTTTTGTGATAGAATGTAAACGGCATGTAGTACTGTAGTAGTAACTAGGTGGTTCACCCGCGCGTTGCCGCGGGTATCCGTTTTCTCTTTTAAGAGCAATACCACAACCACACCATCGTATAAGTAACAAAAAAAAATTGTATCTTTTTCAAGGCAATACTACAACCACACTATCATAATTATATTTACTTCTAAAAATCATAAAGGAACAAAATGTTCCCAAAAAACTACAACAAAAGGTAAAAAAAATAAAAAAATTACCACAACCACATTATCATAATTATATTTACTTTTAAAAATCATAAAGAAACAAAGTGTTCCCAAAAAACTACAACAAAAGGTAAAAGAAAGATAAAAAAATCCAAAAAAAGAAAAGTTTTTTTACTTTATTCTGTAAAACAAATGTTACAAAAAATTAGGTCTCGCATTGCAGGGCCTCAATTACAATGTTTACATTTGTTATTGATGTGATTTAGTAACAAAGAAAAGCTTGGTCGAAATCGAGAACATGCAAAAAAACCAAAAGGATTAAAAAAGTAATAGTTGGGCCACAATCTAAAACCGAAATCAAAATGTTCCCAAAAAACTACAACAAAAAGTAAAAAATATAGAAAAATCCAAAAAAAAAAAATGTTTGTACTCCATTTTGTAAAACAAATGTTACAAGAAATAGGTCTTGCATTGCAGGGCCTCAATTATCATGTTTACATTTGTTATTGATGTGGCTTACTAACAAACAAAAGCTTGCTCGAAATCGATAACATGCAAAAAACCAAAATGATTCAAAAAGTAATAGTTGGGCCACAAATAAAACCGAAACTGGCCCAAAAGAAAAGTATTTAAAAAAAACTGGGCCACAATGGGCCCAGTACTGTTCATTCCCTTCGCATTTATAATATAATATAATATAATGTGACACAAATGTATTATATGTGATGCATCCCTTTAAAAATTTGGTTATGATTTAATGGCCTAATGGTAAGACAGCCTTGGGGTTCAGAGGAGACCAATGTTCGAAATTTTCCTAAGTAAACACCTTGAGATCGATAATAAAGGAAGAGTCTGGAAACAACCACGAAAATACCGGTTAGATTGCTTATATCAGAGTCAAATGTTTGACCTTCCTTGATAACCTGCTTACATCAAAGTTTTGATTTTGTTTTTCCAAAAAGACCACGGGGTCACGGTTTCTCTGCCGATCGAAACTTTTTGTAGGAAAATATGTTGTACCCAAACATTATTGATAAAAATAGAAACGAATTACAATAGATTTATGTTTTAGATAGTTATATAATATATAATATAATATTAAGTATAAGAAATTGATATATATTACAGAGAAAGATGATACATCCTCCACAGTCCATATTTTGATGTCTAGGTGCATCATCCATGCTTTCATGTTCCTTGCTCAACCCCTCATGTTAGAAACACGTTTACTTGCATGAATATAGTGTTCGACCGAGGCATGTGTTGGATACACTTCCCTTAAAACAATTTCGCCGTACTGCATGCTCACGGTGTCTGAAATCTTGTTACAATTTCATATGTGTGTTTTTTGTTGGTGATTTGGACATTTGGTGATGTTCATGGTGTCAAAAACCATGTCTTCGGATTGAAGCTAAGCTTCAATTTATAAAGAAAAACCAAAAAACCTAATTAATGTCAATTGATGGCAGTCATTATGATCATTAACTTGTAGTTAGGAATTTAAAAAGAGTTGTAAGAGAACATCCCTGTATGGCAAACCAAGAAAACGATTACTGTCAGTTCATAATCTACATTGACACTAACCACAATATTCCGTGAAAGATGATTATCCTCGTTATTACAGTTGTACAACAACATTTGTACACAATGTC
>JAOXNX010000011.1:4814173-4827141 GCA_028566075.1 Solidago caesia
TTCATTCATTACAATTCCCCAAATGTTTAAATGGTTATTTATTCTTTGTAAGAAGGTTCACATTTGGAATGAATACCTATATCCATACTCAAACATACAACTAAAATTTTATATGACAACGAACTCATTATATGATGAAGCACCTCTATGCTTATGTGGTATAATGATTTCATTATACACTACTCATCATACAATGAAGCACCTCTATGCTAATGCCGTATATCATTGACCATTTTCATTCATTCCAAATGTGAACCTTCTTACAAAGAATAAATAACCATTTAAACATTTGGGGGAAAATAATGTATTATCCATCAATAACATTATATCATATTACATTATAAACAGAATGTTATATTATAAAGAGAATCAATATTATAAACATTTAGGGGTGTTTTGCTCAGATTATTAAGCTCTTGAAGCCCAATTCTAACCTAATTTATGAGTAAAAAAATTAAGCCCAAAAATAAGAATGTATCGATGAAAAACCAAACAAATATAACGGAATAAGCTATTGAAATAAGCTAAACACCCCAATACTAACCTTTGGGGCCGACGAACCTTGCCTAATATTGTCCAAGAACATGGTTTGACCTTCCTAATCACCCTTCACGACAGTTGCACCGTTCTTACCCATCTTGCAATTGTTTTGTACAGGAAACCTATATAACCACACGAATACACGATAGCAAAGAATGAAGCCAAGCCCTATATATAGATACTTCATTGGTAACCGCTTATTGTTCAAGAGCGATACAAATTCCCCATTGTAAATGATGCATTAATTAACTAATGCCTTTTCATTTACTTGCAAGTTTCATGACCTTCGAGATTCACAACCATCAATACTCTAATCAATTAACCCCCATTAACATCACCATTAACATCACCACATAACCACCGAACGAAGAACACAAAAAGACACATCAAACTATCCCACATTAACATCCCCACATAACCTTTACACATCAAACATTTATAACAATCATAAATTTAGGTTTCAAAATAGCTTCTTTCACTAAATTTTAGATTATATATATATAGATATTATACTATATATTAAAAGATCTTCAAATGAATAGTAACCGGGTCGTTGGGATCGCGTCACGTGGCGTGATTTTTTTTTTTTAATAAACATTTTGGTTTTTGGCGCTTTTGGCCCCTGGTTTTTAATTTTTTCTTATTTTGGATTTAGTTTTTGTTTTTCCGTGTTCTTTTGTTACCATATTTTTTTGTTGGGATCATTTGTGCTTTATGAGAGTAAACAAATCACAAGGCGCCAACATTTTGGGTTTTATTTTATGAGAGTACACACATGTACGACATTGTTAACAAAAAAAAAAGGTAACAATGCACAACCAAAAGCTTTTGTGCGGTCAAATTCCAATTCCTTCAAAAATATTCTGCGAACCAAACAGACCCTGAAGCTTTCTGTTATAACTAGAAATGGTGTTAAATTGTATGTTTACAATAGTATAAAGGGTAGTCTTGTAAAATACATCTAGGAGTGTAAATACCCCTTTTTTACCATTTTACATCTATGCCTTTACCATTTTACCATGGGGGCTTACGCATAAGATGAAGTGGGCGACCGCACAAGGCCCGATTTTGCAGGGGCCCAAAATTTTAAATTTCCTATATACAAATATATGTAATTTACATATATATTTATATATTCTCCACGTTTTATAATAAACTATAAACATTCTAAGTTGGTGGTTAAGATGTTAGATACGTGTAAATTTTGGTTATTTTGTCGTCGGGTCAAATTCATTGCTCCTAACCTAAGGGCCTTTTTTCTTCCGTCCCGTGCTAGACCCAAAGTTCCTTAGGGTCGGCCCTGCATTTTATATGACATTGAAATATCTATTCTCTCTCTTCCAACTGCTATTTCACACACACACACCCCAAAACACACACACTCCACTCTAAATCACCATTAACGATCATTCAAGCTCAAATCTTTATCTAACACTTTCTTTATTAAAAAAAAAAATAATAACAACACTTGCTTTAAAAACCAAAAAGGTAAAGCGATGCCATTTTGATTGTTGCACTTCTTTCATTTCATGAATTCCTAGACATCACCAGTACATGGACACATTGTTAATCCAAATGGATGAACGAAAAGAAGAGCAAACAAAACAAAACACACTAGTTAAGACAGTCCACATCACATACGGTTTGCATCTCATTGTTCAGAACCAAATATCCTAAGATAATTTAAGTCGATGAAGAATGTTCGGATTTCCATGGGTCCAAGTTCCACCACTAGTTTGTCAGGATCAACAGCACCTCCCCTCACAATTTTGGGGTCCGATGAATCTTTCACTTTCCAGTTTAGCCTCTTCCTCTCCATTTCCTCTCGTTCTTGATTACCAGACAGATTCATCTCTGTCACCTTGCTTATCTGTAAATATAACACACACATCAATGGACAATTTATCTCAATTGGTACCAAACAAAGCCAACATACATGTCCGTAATACCTGTCTATTTGGGAACAGCTTCTTCAGCTCGACATTTGCCATTTCAGAATAATCTTTGTCCTCCCCCACCTTTAAAACCATACAACAAACAACCTTTAAATATCATATTAATGCTGAATGACAAAATATTATAAGGCCAAGTGCAAAGAATGTATCCAGCTAGGTTGCATTTTTCTGCAGTGTATATCAAAGTTGCAATCGATTGCTATTGTCTGTATACGATCGTCTATAAATTGTAAAGTGGTGACGTGGTGCCGGCTATTATGACATGGGAACTTATACAACTGTCATGTCGGAAAAAACCGGTTACATATGTTTGATAGCAATGAATCAAAAGTTTGATACACACAATGGAAGGTTTGGAAGTTCGATTCACACAATAGTAAAAATGTCATAAGTTGGATACTTCTTGGCATAGTTTAGCCCAATATAATAAATGCAAGTATGCAACTCGTTAAATTGAAAAGAAACCTCATAAAGATGAGCCAAACGAAGGAGTACTTTTCCATTTTCAAGCTCCTGCAATGATCAAAAGACAAACTAAATCAAGGAATGGCCCTATTAACTAACAAGCCAACCGAGCACCTTACAGTTGAAAGTATACCTGTAGAGTTATAACTGCTACATTGTCTGGCATGCTATAGGATTCATCAATCATCGAGATGGATGACACATGAGAATTTTTCCAATCATCTCCATTCTGCAAATATATAATCTAGATACACATACAGAAACCCAAGGGGAACATTTATTTACACCAAGGCTACAAACAGAAAATTGCCGTACCTGTTCTGCAAATGCTAAAAGTAGTGGAGAATAAATTTCTTGACCAAATGTCCGACGCCACTTGGCTCCATTTCCTTTGGGATCGATTCTAATATAATACTTTCCTTGGACCTACAAAACACGAAACATGTATACACATCCCAGAAATAAGGGTAACCAGCAAAAGACTGCATAACTTATAGACATTATAAAGAAGCACATGCTTACCACCAAGCCCTTGCAATCATCTTGGACACATATTGTCTCGTTTAGCACCTCACCAACACCTTTTGCATCATCATATAATAGCCTCCTAAAATATTTAGAAAATAAAATTTGATGACATTAATATATACAGCACATCTCTTCTTAACTATCAAATTATCTTTCATGTACTCGAAGCATAACCTACTTGATACTTACCAGAAGTATTATGTATTGTTCTACAAGATTAGCCAGCATGACAGTGAAAAACATACCTATGGAGCATTAGCTCTATTTGACCATCTACTAAACTCGAGCCACCTACTGCACGATCTACCAATACCGATAGCTCCATACTTTCATCCTCAACATAAGCTCCAAGGTTTATCTAAGAAAGGATGAGTACACAGCAATACCAAGTAAAAACAAGTGTAACTGAGATATTATATGAAAACATACTGGGTAATAATTTCCAGCAACTGATTCGTTTACTTGCAGGTCCCAATCTGTTCTGAAATTACGAACCTAAAAACAATGATCTTTATCAGCCAGCAAACATTGGATAGCTGAAGTCCAAAAATAGCCATATATTTATATACCCTTTTGATAAAGTCTCTCCCATTAGAATCAGTATATAATGTCTTGTTTGTCTTGAATGCAGTCGTGATTTGGGTTATAATTTCTTTCCCAACACCATCATCCACTGGGATAGGTCCAATCTAGTACCAAATAGAATATATAACTAGATCATTCCTAATGATCAACCGAAAACAACTCCAAATACATAGTATCAAGCCAAGGGAAATCTTACAGTAAACTCGACTTCAGCATGTTCTTTCTCCTTGTATACACGGGTGACCTGCATGCAAGAGCTTTATGTCAACGTGGAAAGAGCATAGACAATATAGAATATCAAATTGCCTGTTTCTAAATGCTACAATACCTGATATATCCAGGAGTTGAGCTCTTGGTGCACTTCATCCATCAGGGGACCCCTTAGAATAGCAAAAGCTTTCTGCAACAACACAAATCCTTAGGAACTGGATAATAAATAGTAACATGTAATGGAAATCTTATGTCAATTAACCCAAATAGGCCACCAAAGGAGAATGGTTTACCTGGCCTTCAGATTTTATTGGAAATTCACCATTAGGACGGAAGATATAAGCTCCCGAGGCCTTCATAAATTAGAAACAACTTCAGAAGATGACCATTAATTCATACAACTACTTCACCGTAAGAGCAGGAAATAAAAATAAAATTGAATAAACTAGAAGGTTAAGTGGTTTTAAATATATCTTTACTCGAAAGTTTATTGTCTGAATCGAACTTTCAATTATTGCCATTTTATGTAGATGACCATTTATGACTTAAACCGGTGATGTGGCACCAACTTTGATGACATGAAAAATAACTTAAATGGGTGTCATGTCAGAAAAAAGATACTGGTTACCTGATAAAGAAGTCATTGGATGCATACAATAGCAATAATTTAAAGTTTGTTACATACTTTGCAAACTTTGAAGTATGATGCATACAATGCATTTTTGAGTGAAAATAGATATATGTGAAAATACTTAACCCTAAACCATACCTAGTAAACATACATACACCTACACTTTCCACATTCAGTTGAAATATTGTATGTACCTGATTAGTGCTATTATGCCCAGAATAGTAGCTAAATGAGTTTTCCATTGATTCTTCAACCTTGAGTCATGTGCCAAGAACAAGATATTATTATTTACTTGATAAAAGAAGAGCGACTTATTTTTATCACATCGAGGCTGCAGCCTTGAATAAAAGAAGACAATTTATTTGAATTAAAGGATATATAGATACCAAGCTTCTGTTATTGATGTAGCGCGTAAGCTTTCCCTCATCTGTAGCATATTGCAGTTTCAAATTTCCTCCACCAACTACTACATTTTCATCACTATTACTGTCTGAAGTCCACACAGTCGACATTGTTGAACTTGTGTCTGCTAATCATTATTTCATGTCATTATATTATAAGCTCTAACGTTTGTGACCAATATCCAAAGTACAACAAACACATTGAAAAGTCGACCTGAGTTTTCTGCCTTTGAGATAATGTAGGTGCTGAATCCAATAGGTGGTACAGATGCTGTAAATCCAAGCCAGTATTGGGGTGTACTGCTTGGAGATTTACCAAGATATGCTTTCACGTGGTAGTTCCTCGTGTTCAAAGAGGTATTGAAAATGGGAAGAAGCTGTGATTCAATTTCTTTTCCAGCTGAATTCATTACAACTAATTCATTGGAGGAAACCTGGACCAATTTTGCATCAAGTCAAAGTCAACTCAGATTACAATCCACAACTGAGATGATTGGATTCTTGTACTCACTGTAGTTTACACAGAATCTATAATTAAGATGCAAAAAGATGATTAAAAGGGAATAATGGCAGCACTCACAGGAATTCGGACCACTTCTTCTCTCTTCCATCCTAGAGGGTTGTAGAGAACTACCACCTATAAAGATAAATACGCTTGAAATGATAGTGATCTAGACATCAAAAACCTAGAAAAGAACATATATGAAGATTATGCGTACCAGACTCTTTCCATCAGCCAACACAGCTTCTGATGGTGGACAATAACTTATGTTAAGCAGAGGACACTGAAATATCAAATTACTAATTAGCCATCGGACATAACTGTAAACAATATCAACGGAAGTTGGGAGAAAAGCTGCAGTTATATGTGATGGGGGTAAGTATGCATACAATACCTCCTGGAAAACGCCAACTGATTGTTCATAGTTGGCTCCTGATTTCGAAGCTGTTAAATATTCTAATGATGATGTAACTACTTCAGAAGCCTGCATATATGGTGAGCTAGAATAAGCTATATGTGTGTTTCATTTCAAACAACTTTAATATTATGTTTCAAATGTTCATGAATGTTTAGACGTATTAACATAGAAAATACTCGTTGGTATCAATCAGATCCCACCTCTGCATATCCCTTTGAGATACGCAATGCATAATCAGCAGCCACGTGTTGCCTTTGTGTACCACTAACGGCATCATGATGTTGAGCAATCGCCAGAGCATTGGCCAGGGCATCTGTATTAGGTCCAGAACTGTTCCTGCCCTTGAAAAATTCTAACTGCCTTGCTGCCTGAATTTGGAGCATGGTGAGATCTCAATAGGGGCAATGGAACAAACGAATTTTAAGAGGACTTACCAAATAATAAGCGCTCATTGTCCTAACATAACCTTTAAAAGTTGGCCTGCTGGTAAAGTATCCTGTCCAATATGTATTAACTTTATCCGCATATCTACATGTTTTAATTTCGTCTGTTAGGGCATAAGACCGTAGAAAGGGCATATGGTATCATTTTGGGATAATGTTATACTCACGGGAAGAAGTCATCGGTTTTCAGAGGCCATGTTTCATTAGCTGCATGTTTTGCATCTGTGTAAATGGATGGGGTGGAATATAGTGCATTCACACGCCCATCCTTAACAACAAAACATTGATAACAAATTACTCTGTTTCTTCATAAGTAGAGTTACAGAAAGTACTAACATAAAGAATATGAAACCGCATATAAGAAATTGGGTTCAAATTGCCAGTAGTAAACAGGTGTAAAGGCGAATACCAGGTTAACATAATGTATAAATTTGTCCATCTGCCTGAACCATGAAACTGCATATTGATATCGAAAATCCGTTCCCATTGCCCACATTACATGGTTTGTTCTTGTTACATTAGCCTTCAATGATAAGAAAACAAAGTTAAAATGTAACAGAACAATGTAATAGAAACCACTACTACGTCTATGATTACAAAAATCACTACTTAAAACTACTGAAAAAGTAAGGTTCTGATACATCTAAGTTACTTTGATGTAACAGCTAAATAGTTGCATACCTGAGCTATGGCAGCGGCTACAAAATCATCTACCCGCTGCTGAACATTGTAGTCAAAGAGAAGAACATCGTCCTTCAAAACAGAACAAGCTTATAACCAAGCAAAATAACCAAATACAGATATCAAAGATCACATTACTTGTGCTTTATGTCTTTACCTGGATTGGAGGAGATACATCATTAATTTCAAATGTGAAACCATCAGGGGGATCATAATGCCTCGGCATTATACCTGTAAATATCTGCAAATCGCCATCAAAGGGAGATTAATAACATGGAATGCTTTTTACAACAGTTGAGCCTAAACTATATCAACAAACGGATAAACAAAACGTTAATTACCTGCGAAGATGAACCAAGAGACTTAGAACCCTGCCATACAATCTCAAGCGTCTTTTCATTTTTCCGCTTTTCCCTATCTTGATAATCCATTCTAGCAAAGAATAGCGAGTCAAAACCCAACTGCAATTACAATAAATATTATATCCAATACATTTTTGACTACATCAACAGCAAGATAATTACGAAATCAATGGAAAGTATATATTTTTACCTCGGCACCCAACAAGTAAGCCTGAACAGCCGAGTGACCAAAAGGATCAATCTGCCAACCAACTCTTGGCTTTTGACCGAACTGTTTCACTATAAACATATGTCCCAAAGTTGTCTGGTCAATCAAATCTATATAATGTGGCGTTGCTTCATCATGCATACACATTCCCCCATTTCTTAACAAAACAATGAACGTATATAATATCAGTATTGGTAAATTAGATACATACAATAGACTGTGTACCGAAGTTAAATACATTGTCAAGCATTTAACAAAAGAAGTCAAAAAACACATTACATAAACTCAAGTTGACCATCGTTGACCAGCTTCTTAACTTTAGTCTGAAGCAATTCGCTCTGCTGGTTCCACCATCTCTCGAAAAACGCCTAGTAACAAAATGTAATTTCATAATCTGCAAACTTGAAAACCTAAAACAAAACATAATATAAAAGGAAAAGGGGGGAAGTATTACAATTTCAACATAGATGAACTTGCGATTTTTGTCATCAAGTAAGGCTTGAATAACAGAATCTAATACGTTTTGAACACACGCGCCCTGTGAATAATTAAACACTTAGACACTTAGTTATTGCATTTCAATATATATATTGGTAATCATGGGTATCATATTCGCTTTGCAAACAGACTAATCCCAAGAGCTAGCTCGCTTTTGCGAGCCCAGAGTCAGAGCAGGTGAACCTCTATGCCGCTAGGATATCTTTCAATATATATATATATATATATATATAATTCCGTCTTTCACGAGGTAAGGGGAGGGGTAAGATGCAGACAGTTTAACCCCTACCCTGACCTTGTTTTCAAAGACAAGGGGTTTTCCAACTAAGCCAACTCCGATTGTTCATGTCAATATATGCATACACACACACACACACACATATATATATATATATATATAACAAATAATAAAAAGAAAAGGGTGTACTCGAATAGTATTATTAGCACCAGTGTAGTACTGATCAACGGTTTTAAGCCAGCCAACGTCATCATGAGAATGAGGTACTAAATGAACATTGAGTTTGTTAAGTTGAATATTGTGAGATGTATTATATATCATATATTTACATTCACATATGCAGCAGCAGCAGCAGAGTAATAACAAGAAAGAAAGATTAACAAGTTGGTCGTGTTTCATTGTTTGTTATAGATTTTGATTAGATTTGGTTGATGAATTTTAAGTTGGAAAGATCATCACTGTGATGAAAACATTATGTATTCTTTAGTTTTAGTTAATGAGGAAAGGAAAGGAAAGGAAAGGAGAGGGTTACTAATCACCCCAATTTTGGGCGGAAAAAAATTGAAGCAATTTACACTGAACTTTCCCTCCTTCTCCTCTCCTCTCCTCTCCTTTCCACCTTTAAAAAAATCTTAAGAATGCATTTTATAAAGTTTCCCTCTCCTTTCCTTTCCTTTCCTCATTAACTAAAACTAAAGAATACAGCCTAAGTTCTTATTTCCAGGCTAAAAATGTCAGTCTACTATACATTCATTCAATCTAAACCATCAAGGAATTCAAATTACAAATTATACAATATGAACAACTCATAAATCGTTGCACAAACCTGCATTAACCTCGAATCAAATTCAGGCAACCCAATTTGCCCAACCGTCAACGACCCAAAAAAGTTCCCAAGCAAAGCTGCATCAGGAACCGAAAGCCCTTCAACCAATCCAGCAACCAACCCACCCAAAAAACTATCCCCAGCCCCAGTCGGATCAACTTGGACCGTACTAAACGGTTCAATTTGCATCTCCCCATCTTTCCAATACAAACTACACCCATCTTTCCCACTAGTCACAACAACACAACAATCTTTCCTCACTTCCTCAACATCCATATACGGCGCTTCTTCAGCAGAAGCTTTCAAAAACCCGATTCGTTTAACCAAATGATAAAACCCGCTTTCTTTCAAACTAACCAATTTCACTGTTCCATCAATTTCGTCGAATTTTCTTATTAGTGCTTGTATATCCACAACAACAACATCACAAATATCAAGCATTCTTTCCAATGTTTCCGGGGTCACTTCCCCCGCAATCCCGGCCGCTATCCCGAATACAAAACACGAATTTTCACCATTACCGAAATCAGAGGGGTGAATCAAGTCACACGGCACGACCCGTTTGAGAATCCGGTCTTCGCGCCGGATCTCTAACGGGTCATCAGACAAAAAATAAGCATGGAAAACTGTTGTTTTAGATGAACAAGAAGATATAATTGGGGGATGATTGTTGGTTTTATGAAAGTAGTCGAAATCGTTACCAACTTTGGCAATGTAATCAGCGGGGATGTTAAGGTTGTCGAGGACACGTGAAATAAAAGAGACGGCGCCGCCTAAGGTCTCGGCTAGTACGAGGTTGTCTTTGAACAAGATGTCGTGACAGTAGTTGCCGATGATTAGGCCATGATGGGGATTTGGGTTGTTTTGGCCCATTTTGAGATGACGGATGTGGGTTTGAGAGGAAAGGATGTTGGGGATTGAAAGATGGTTGTGATGATCATGAATATGTGTGTGTGTGTGTGTGTGTGTGATGAAGAACAGGTGGTGGTTTGTGTAAGAGAGGTGGTGTGGTGGTGTGACGATGCCTTTGAATCTTGCAGCAGCATTCAATTGTGGGTTTTTTGTTTAGGCATGTGGTTCTTTCAATTCTTTTGTCCTTTTTCGGATTTCATCCACTTTGGAGATGAAATGGAATCGGTGTCAAAATCGACTTTTTATATCTTATCAATATACTAATTATCGATATTAAAATTAATTTTAGAACAACCGGCAACACCCCCAGAATTAGTGTTCTCAATATAATAATTATCAATATTAAAGTAATTTTAAAAAAACTGACAACACCGTCTGGAATTGGTGTTCTCATCCCAAGTTGAAATCCTGATAACGCCCAAATTCTAGATCTTGACTTATAATTTTATCATACATATCTCTCGCTATTAGACTATCATTAGTACTAAATGCATGTGATGAAACATGTTTAAATATTATTTTTTGTTAAAAAATAAAATCAATTATACGATATATATAGTCAATCCGTATATCGTATGAGTATTAAGACTAGTTCTAAATAAATCATGTTTGTCAACTTTGTTTTGGTTTAAGCTTTTCTATTTTGGTTTGACAAATCCGATGTGAGGAGTTTTTGTCAACTTTACCATTTGGAAAACCCATTTTAATAAGGGGATATCATCCGTACTGTAACATTACGCAAGCTTAGGTACTGCGTTTCTCACATACCGGGGATTTAATATGTACATTAATAAACTTCAGGGGGAGAATTGAAAAAAAAATTCTTAACAAATATGCATTACGGATCATTTCCTTTAAAAAACATAATTTAAAAAAATAAAAAAAAGTTTTCAACCTATAACACTAATAAGTTAATCCAAACACTATTTCTTATATTGTGTTATAAAATATAAATTAAAAAACTAATGAGTTAATTAGCTTAAACACTTCTAGAAAAGCTAGACCTAACACCCCCTTAGTAGGTCAAATGATTCGTATCTAACATTTTAATAGTAAAAAATGACTCGTTATCTTTAGATAACCCGAACAAGAAAAATCTCTAAGAACACTGAAAGCTCTTCGTCATTTTGCATCGTATCTAGTGTTAGTTGATGTTAAGCCTAGTGTGTTCGAGGCGGAAGGTGTTCGACATCACTCAACTTGACAACATTGCTGTGCATCACACACACATAAATATTAATAAGTGGGTGTAAGAGTGTCCATGATGAAGATGAGTGATAACAAAAGTAAAATTGTTGTGTTTTGTATTTAGATGAAAAGAATGATGTCACGTTGATGTGACTTGCATGGTCGGTTTGAGTTGTATTAACGACACTTGATACTCTAATAATGTGACAAATTTGTTATACCAGCATAATATCCGCGTTACACGCCAGTATTCAAATATTTTATTTTAGTTTGAATTGCTAATAGTTTTGTATGTTAATTATCTTATGGAAACACAAGTTAGTTAAGATGGTGATGTTATGCTCATTTGGGGGCTGGGATGTGGTGGTGGTGGTGGTGGTGGTGGTGGTGGTTACGTGAGGGTTCGAGGTGTGATGGGTGGGCTAGATGCAATGCAAATGTTAAGTGTATAACTAAAAAATAACTTAAGTATATTTTTAAAATAAACAATGTGAAATAGATGTCATATGGTCGTGGGCAACGGGTTAGAAGTTTGTATGGGTTCAATCTAGAGATCCACAAAGTCTTGTCTTTTAAAAGATTGGTTCGGTCCAATCCAGTCTTTTCACAACTTTATGCAGGATTTCTTGGCCTAGCGAGTCAATCTCGGTTCAAGTCCAGGTCGCTTCGTTTTTTTTTTCAAAGTTACCTTATTTTGATATGTTGCATATTCATTAAACAAACTTTGTTTGAATAACTATTGCTTCAAAAAGATATGTTTATGTAACTTAGATGAGACATGTATCCATGCGGGTTTTGTATCATACTCTAAAATCTTTGTTAATTTAGCACTACAACTTTCTACCCACACTTTTACTCTTTTGTAAGTTGATAGCTAATATTCGCGAGTAATTATTAATACCAGCTAATTAGGATAGCACCAACGTAATGCGAGTAGGTAAATGATTACTTACAATTCTAGTGTCAATCAAAATTAAAAGTAAAACTCATAATATTCGATTACTGTATTCAGCTAGGAATGATGGTGGCTGATGGCCGGCTTCGCCGACCGTCGAATTTCGGTTATCACACACATTGGTATATTTAAATTGTGTTTTTTTTATTAGTTAGTGAAATATTTAAAAATAGAAATAATTGGCCAAAATTATTTTTATTTGTTAGTATGGGTATAGCAATAATATCACAATAAAAAAATAAAATAATAATAAAAATAAAATTTAAGACTCTTTCAAATGCTTTATAAAACTAGATTATTGTCCCGCGTAATACGCGGGTAAATATATTTTTATCTTTATATATCTATATACACTTATATTTAAGGTTTCTCTTTTATATTTTTTTTGTTACATATATTTAACAATTTATTTTATCTCCAAA
>JAOXNX010000011.1:4851390-4863449 GCA_028566075.1 Solidago caesia
TCCATACCTAAGCTTAGGTATGGAACCTCTCACATAACAATTTTTTAATATTTGTTGTATAATAAATAAATGACATGAGCCCCATAAATTTTATGGATTAAAAAAACAAATATGTGAGTGTTCCATACCTAAGCTTAGGTATGGGACAACCTTATTTTCACCTCCCCTTATATCAATATATTCCTTCACATTTTACCAACCATAACATATTGATTGAATTTAATTCTATTCCATCGAATTGTTTTTCATTAAATTTCTTTCCATTAAATTCCGTTCTTTTAAAAAACATTTTACGAATCAAACACGAACTAAAATATCGAGAATATAACAAGTAGAGGAGTAGTAGATTTAGAAAGGAGGAGAAATATGAGTTTGGTTACAATTACAACAAAACTAGTATTGAATGGTAGGAGTAGTAGGAGTTGGGGGCAACCTCCTAAACCCTGTTTTACTAATTCACTTTTCAACCCTAAACCCTCCTTTTCCTGTTCCTCTTTCTCCTACGGTGACAACAACCACAGTAACAACAACAACAATAATTATCAATCTACAGAATCAGCCGCCGCCCGCATGGAAGAATCAGACGTAGGCATCTGTTGCTACATCTCCCCATCTCTCCCTGGTTTTCGAGCCATTCTTAAACAAAGGTATCCATCCATTCCATTATTATTATTATTATTATTATTATTATTATTATTATTATTATGAGTTTGAAACAAAAAAAAAAGGGGAATTGGGCTAATTTTTGATATGTTCGCAGGTATTCCGATTTTGTAGTGAATGAAGTAGATTTAGATGGAAATGTTGTTCATTTGACAGACTTACATCCATCCACACAGGTCCCTCCTTCCCTCTTTCTTTCTTTTATTATATATTTTTATTTATTTTTTAGAACGGCAAACTATCGTACTCCTAAACTACACGAATGCCTAGGATCAACAGGACTTCCGAAAACCCCACTAATCCACCCCCACAAATGTGAGTGAGACTCGAACCTGGGTGGAATACCCCAAGGTCAAAGACCTTACGAATGGGACACCGACCCCATTGGCCTTTCTTTTAATATTTTAATCAATCCATCCCCACACATGACATTGAGTTTGTTTGTTTGCTTTGATGAAATATATAGATAGCAGCAGAAGAACTCGAAACAAAGCCGCCTGTGGATCAATTGAATGCTAATCATGACGCTGATATTGATTCCTTTAGAGCTCTTGTTGGTGACTCTGATGCCAATTCTCTCTCCGACTTTATAAATCAACTTATTAATAATAATAATAATTCCAACGTCCAAGATGGTGCCACCTCTATCATTTTATCTCCAAGTTCGGATAAAATCCACCGCACGGTATAATAATAACTATATCTTTGTATATATATGTATAGCAAGTAATAGCATTTGCATTTTATTAATCCTTTCCACATTTCAGGCTGTGCATAATTTTTTCAAACAAAGACTCAGCTTTTTGGTCACTGACACAGTAGACGGACCTGACCCCTCCTCAAAATGCATCCGTGTGAGGTTCAATTCACTGGGTAAAAACGATGTAAGCCGGGGTTCTAAGAAGCGGAAAGGCAGAGGTGACACCCCTTATGATAGTCGAGGTTCAGATCATTGGCCAGAACATCTTGGAAAGTTTCTCAGGTGATTCAAATATGATCTTTACTTGATTGATTGATTATCATTATAAATTTATCATAATTGATTGCTCTTTGAAGCACATAAGTACAACTAAGTGCTTGTTCTTTAACATTATGTTAATTAAACTTTGACCTTTGGTCATGCTTTTTAATCCTTTTCAAATAAATTTTTACCTACTAATAGATACTTCATACTTGTTTTTTGTTGGTAAAGGAAGGTGGTGTAAAGCTTGATAAATACTCAAAAAAAAGTAAAAATAAATGACTTTTGTAGACTCATACCAAAACTTTTACCGATATTTACCAATGCTCTTAAAACATGTTTTATGTCATTGCATATTATAAAACGATAACCATGAAAGACTATATGTAAGTACCTCAGTAAATTTCCGAGAGCTTTTAAATCCTAGCCACATTAGCCTTCTTTGTTAGTTTCATAGTACCAAAGTTTTAGCGAAGAGTAGTTTTGAAAACTACTTTGTAGATACTAATTCTTTTGAGTCCACTGGTATTAATATAAAGAAGTCAAGTGGGCTGATGTTTAGTGTGTGGATGAGATTTGTTACCTTCCTGTGCATTCATTTGTTGAGTTTCTGTTGTTCAATAATATCATGAAACTCCTTCTCCGCAATAATTGGTTCAATTTTTGATTAGAATGAATGCATAACAGCATAATTGGTTTGTTTCATGGTAAGGTGTACACTGTACATACATTATTATCATGGAACACTCTCTGATTTAAGTATCATCAGAGTGGAATGGTATGAACTTTCTTACAATATTGCATCAGTAGGAATAGTCAGTGCCTGGTCTTAGGAAATCAATTGCTTTTTTAGTAGCTAAGAGGAGTAAAGTCGGGTTACTAAAATTATGTAGTTATTTGACTACTAATGGGGCTCATAACAAGTAGAAGGTTGAAGCGAATCCGAGTTCTGTTCACTTTCAATTTTTATGTTTTTTATTTGTTTATTATTTATTTCATATTTATAAACCTAGCATCAACTGGTTTTCAATATCAACTGGTTTTCAATTATTTCTTTCAACGTATGTGAATATTTTCTAATATTTATTTCCAGGTTTCATCTTTGCAAGGAAAACAAGGATACACAGGATGCGTTAGGATTAATTGGAAAGATGCTTGGCATTCAGGTTCTTGTTTGAATATTAATCCTTACGTATAAATTATGCCATTACTTCGGGTCGAACAATGAAGTATGTGCCAAGTGAAAAGTTGCAAATGGAGAGAGGGAATACTTTTGTTTTCATCTTTTTCTTATAAATTTTTGATATTTACTTTTTCAGCCAAGGTCATTTGGATTTTCTGGTACAAAAGATAAGCGTGCCGTAACAACACAAAGGGTAACTATTCTTTTTACTGGGTACTTTACTATTGTATCATCCATGTTAGCATACATACACACACATACATTTACTCAAGTCATTAATGAGTGAGCTATGGGTTATTGGCCAGTAATCAGCATGCACTTTAGGCTTTGTTGAGTTGTTTGTTTTTGCATCTAGATAACATATATGTATCTTGAACTATAAATTTACAACGGGTATTTTGTGTGCTATTCTCATTGTTGCTCAAATCTTACTCTTCTGTATGATCTTGTAGACCTGTTTTAAGGGTTTAGTTTTATAAAATGAGTTCATAGATTGTACATGTGATTCATCATCAATATTGAAAACATTTGAAATACTTGTTGATCAAGTTTGTTTGGTTTATCCTACAAAAACACATAAACTACAAGTGTCTACATATTGAGAAATGTTGAATAACAAACAGCAAACAAAAAACAACAAAGGAGGTATTGAAAATAAAGGAAAAGAGCAAGCTGAAGAGACAAGTACATTTGAGTGAAAATAACTGAAGATAAGAGTGGTGGAAATTAGGATAAAACCTAATCACACAGATAGTTGTATTCTAATAATTTATGCTTATACATAACTATACAAAATAAAAGAATGGGAAGTCTTTTTTTCTTTCTGAAAATAGAAAGAGTATGTGTAATTCCAACATAAGTTTAAAATATGAGCCTGACCATCTACGAAAAACAAGTTATGTTTCATATTTTGTTAGGATACACTGATTTAGGTGGTGTTTGCTTATCTTTGAAACAGGTGCTGCTTCTTCTTTCTATGATGTCTGACATTTTAGGCATTCTTCACATCTCAGGTCACTGTATTCAAGCAGCATGCACATAAAGTGGCTACTCTAAATAAAAGATTGATAGGACTTAAAGTTGGTGACTTTTGGTAAGTGTACTGACATACCAAGTTGTCATTCTTGCTCATTTTTGATCAGTATTTATGCCAATATGTGGGATGATGGATGTTATCACGATGTTGCATGTAGCTATGTCAATGAAGGGCTTCTTCTTGGTCAGCTCCAAGGAAATCGATTCACAATCACACTGAGGTTCGAGCAGACCGCATAAGATTAATTTATTGTAGTGAATCATCTGGGCCAGATACTAATGTGGTTATTTCAGTTGGTTGGATGCAAGTACTTATCAATGGTTGATTCGGGCTATGTATTATATCTAATGGGTCAAATGGGTAAGTTAAAAAAACTGAGCTAAAAAAGAGTTGGGTTAAATAGGTCGGAGCAGATCAAAAGTCACTCAAAGTGTATTTTAAATGCATTAAACCTCCTAAAACGTATTATTTAGAGTGTTATTAAAACAGATTTTGTGGTCATAATAGACTCACCAGTCATTCATTAAAATTGTAAAGATATGTAAATATAGCGGGTCATAAGTTGTACCAAAAGTGGCATATTTGGTCCTGTATCCAACCCACCCTTCCCATTCACTTTCGTACCTCTACCATTGGTAGTCAACATAAGACATGCATCTTGGTTCATGATTTTGTTGTCTTATATATTATTCTGCTAATTTGTATGAGTTTTTTCTAGGGGGGTGGTTGCAGATTCTGAGGATACAGTAAAAGCAGCAGCAGATGCCTTAGGAAAGCATGGATTCATAAACTATTTTGGTATGCAGGTACTGTCTCGAACTCTCGATCAAACATTATAACTTCCTTTCTTCAAAATTCTTTTCTTTTTTTTTAAGGGAAACTGGGGAATGAAACCCGCACTAAGTTGCGGAACCAAATTTTTATGTATTAGAGTGGTGATCATCATTAGTATACCTTGAAGTATAGCATTAGGAGTACTTTCTTGGCTGTTTAGCATAAAACATCAGCTTTTTAGGAGACTAAATGGCAATACACTTCCTTTTTAAGAAATCACTTGTCTATTTGACACACTACCACTCTGAATACTAATTGAAGATACCAACCCGAAATATTTTAAATTTGGCCCTAAAGATTAACCATTTAATTCAACTTCGTTATGACTCGTTATAATTATAATTTTAATCATATGATTGGAACAGAATTTCTCTCAACGTAGGTGGAGAAACAATTTTACTATATAGAAGAAAAGATTCATGTATCACAAAAGCCAATATTGCATCTAAAATACACAAGGGCATGATGATTATTGACGTAGTATATCAGATCTGATGAACTAAAAGCAGTCGAGTCAAGAAAAATCTTTAACATTGTTTTGCTGACAAACTGTGTGCAAAAGTATGAAAACATCCAAGTTATTACACAATTCATCTTGATAAGCCCAGGCACGAGGTTTTTTACGAATCTGATGTACTCCATAAAAAGGCACTGAAAGAACACATCACAAAATCTGGAAATTGCATCTGCAAGAACAATGATATGAGAGTTAGTCACACTCCATGGTAACTAAATGTCAGAACAAAGGCACAGATGCTATACAACATACCTATCAACTTTGATGAAATAATAAACCAAACGCTGCTCTATCTTTTGTATCTTATTGATTTCATACATCCACGCTGATAGTAGAGGTGGTAGGTTTCAGCTAATTTCCTTAAATTAAGATGACTAAAGTTATATTTTTTAATTTTTATCTTTAGCAGGCTGATACGGACCAGTTGCTCGTATCGAGATAAAACAATAAAATAAAGAAAAACAATAAAAGGTTCTCGCAGTTCGAGAAGCAAGGATCTCCTAGAGGTCTTTAGACTCCATTCACTTCAATTCATCCGTAATAATATTACATCCATTCACTTCAATTCATTCATAATAATATTACAACCCTAATGATCTATATAAATACTAATCCTATAGCCTGATTAGCAAGCTAACTAAATAATAATAAAGATATCATAGAATATATCTGTAGTAATAATAATACTTACCTGATAATAATAATAATATAAAAAACAACTAATATTATCTATTAATAAATAATAATAAATCCTAATGACTTGATCATATCACAGGCCAAAATTTAAAATTCAGCTAAAAAAGAAAACGGGCCAAATGTGTCAAACGAATGAAATGGGCTAAAGGCTATCCAGAGCGTGTCCAAATACTTGGAAACTCCTAAATCACTTCATTCGTAGTTGATTTTTTATATATTACTTTTCACAAAATCACATTCATGGAAAGTGTGTCCTTTATGGTTCATTTTTACAAGAACAATGACAAGCAAACAAGCCACTGCCTCCATGGTTGGAAAATTAATAACCCTAGAAGAAAAATGTGCATACCCAAGCAAGCCATGGCCTCTCCATGTTCTAGGCGTGTGACGGTCAAGTTTATCAAAGTCCCTTGCCTCATAACTAACATAGGTACAGTACGGCCTTGATTCACCTGTGCTTCAGAAGCAAGCCTCGGCATCAAATTATCACCATATTCATCATTCCCAAATTTCACAATATGATCTCCACGTTGTAAACCGTCTTCTGCTGCTGGAAATTCCTCGCTGATTTCATCCACCATTGCAAACGGCTTGCTCACATCCACATCCATGCTACTGATGGAACCTTCCTCATTGGATGAACTGGTGTCATCCTCACCTCGTCGTTTGGAACCTGCAATTATGCCTGGCATACAATTGAAATACAATGAGCCTGCTGCCTAACATAAGCAACAAATGTTGTCTTAAAAAGCAGCAAATAGAAACTTCAAATTTGACTTCTAGCAAATGCTAACCAGCTTGATTGCTAATCGTATGATAGTCTTGTCATCTAGCATTCAGTGTTCTTACAGGTTTACATATCTTATTTATTTATAGGTTCTACATATCTTTAATTACTATTATTTTTATTTATTTATTTTTTGAAAAACCACGAAGCTACTCAGAACTAATACCAATTACCATCTCGAAGATAAAAGTAAAACATTTCATGAGATATAGCATGCACTTATAAGCAAGAGAGAAAGCAAGAGAACAGTTTTCCTATGTGCATGCAAGGCTGTTAGTATCAAGGAAACTGATGAGCAAAAAACTGAATGAAATAAAATAGAAGTAACTGCAATATTCATCTTTCAACTTATCAGTTAGTTTGTTTATCACTGTCAACCTGAGTCCATGCCAGTTAAAGCTTTAGGAGCAAGCCGAGCTGAATGCAGCAGTTTTATGTTTTTGCTTATTTTCTTCGTGGTATCTTTGTGGTCCTTCCGCAATCTTGTACAATAATGACAAATGAGAAAAAGGTAGGCAGAAGTTCAACGAAATCAGAAATGTAATCAGCTAATTTCTAGAAACATTTCTGAAAATGAAAAGTCCTTACTAATAAAACTAAAATATAGAAACAGTTTATTAATTACTTGTTGAATTGCCCCAAATTATCCGTTACCATTAACACATTCACGTGACTCGATGGGTACTAAAAATTTGACTACTAAATGATACCTATCCACCTATTGTATTGTGATCATAGTAAACGATAAATGTACCATCACACCACGTCACCACCAGATACTCTTAGAAACATACAAGCGAATGAAATTCATAAAACAAAGGGTGAGAAGTAATTATGGAACATCAAATATGTAATTACCTTCCTGAGAAGAACGGCAATATAAATAAATACTAACATTACAAGAATTAAATATAAATACACACACACACACACACTATCAAATTCTTTATTTTATAACAATAGGAAACAGTAGTACAGTACCAGTTCGAGGAAATGCTCAAGAAAGCTTGATTTAATTGGAGGTCTGTTCCGGCGCAGAAGAATCGTGCAGGGTAGTGAGAGGATTTCGCCGGTGCTGGAAGAAGTGGGTGGCAGTGGTCTGACTGTGGCACAAAGGGAGGTGGCCGAACGGATACCTTATTATAAAAAGACGAAAATATAATGGTTTAATGAAGTCATACCTCATGCTTGTAAACTTATATCCTTAGCTACAGTAAAACCACTCACAAATCAAAGACATGCAATGTTATATATATATATATATATATATAATATAATTACTCCCCAATTGACAATTGTTGTCATTAAATCTTGTTTAGAACGTTGATAACCGATACTTTGATTTTGAAACAGAGATTTGGCAGTGGTTCTATACCTACTCACCTTATTGGTGCTAAACTATATAAAGGAGAATGGGAAGAAGCAGTGAGAATGATTCTTGATCCGAGGGATGGTGATATCCTTTTAATTTCTGACCACTATGAATCTGTAGGAATTATTCGAGAATTAAACATCATTGATATTATCTGTTTTCTTTAATGTTAATTGTTTGACACAAAGGGATGACATAAGGAGTATAAGGGAATATTACAAAGAAAGTAAAGACATTGACGGGACCTTGAGACAATTACCCCGCTTTCTGGTAGCTGAAAAGGCCATAGTAAGTTGTTGATCTTTATATTCATTATATTTCTTTTTGGTGATTTCCTTTGTTATAGATTTCTTAGACAATGAAGGTTTTGTATCTTCCCTTGAAATAGTTTTTGACAATTGGATATGATGTAAATTCGTAAACCCTGAGTTTTCCGTGGATGCTTTTCGAAGGAGAGAGTGACAGACATTATGATGGAAAGAGAATAAAGATTTCTAAGCTTTTTAGAGTTATTTCTCATTTTGTCCCTTTTCTTGTGAAACTTTGTTTCTTTCTTCTTGTGGTTTTACCAGATGGTTCTTATAGATGGGAAAGTATTGTTTGCGTATTTCAGACATATGTAACTAAACTATGTTTCAATGTTATCATCAGCTGCAGTGTTTAAAAAAGTGTCCAGGTAACTACTTGCAAGCTCTGAAGGCTGTACCTAGGACCCTTCGAATGATGTGAGTATTTCTTTTTCTACCAAGTTTAAATATGGAAAGTCATTCAAGTAAAATAATACCCATTAAATGAATCGGCATTTACTATATTATGCTGTATTTTTTATTTATTTTTTTCTTTTATAAATGTAAAGTGGGTATAGTGGATGTTAATAGCCTATGCCAACTGCAGTTTTAAGTTTAGGTTATTTTGTACCTTTTTTTAGATCTTTATTTAATCAATGTTTTATTTGAAAAACTATTTTTCCAATGGATATCTCTAATCCATTGCAATTTTATTTAGTTTTCTTCGTACGCCAGGAAGTAGGGTAGCGAACTTTACTAGGCATACCATTTGATTCGTGGGCCAATTCTATAAGCTAATTCCGTGTCAAAGAAAATAAATAATTTTGTTTGTACCCACACAATTTGCTTTTCTCTATAAAATTGTTTATTTTCTTTTCAGGTATGCGCACAGTTACCAAAGCTACCTGTGGAACCATGCTGCTAGCATGAGAGTACAGAAATATGGTTTGAATCATCTATGCTTAAAAACATGCTTATATATATTAGATATTGCATCTACAGTATATGTATTCTTGTATATTTTATTTATTAATCCTACTTTTTATTAGGGACCGACCAAGTAGTGCTTGGGGATTTGGTCTATTGCAATGAAGAAAGTTCAAATGAAATTAAGCAAATTCATGATTCCGTATATGAAGAAATTGTGCCCAATGAGTCATCTGAGAATGATCATTCAGAAGAGTCTGATACACATGCATCTGAAGGAAACTGTACCTCGGTTAAGGTCAGGGAATCTTATGTTTACTCTATGGTCATTGTTCCTTGCTATAATATCTGCAAGGTGACTGTCACCCTTCTAGTTAGGTGTCATTTTTATATGCATCATCAGATGCCATTATATCATAAATGCGAAAACTCTGTTCTAGCCAAGTGGAAAATTTGACAGTAAGGTGATTTTGAGCAACTTCATTTACCCCATTTAGGGAATAAACTGTAGAAATCACCTTTATATTATTTGACATGGCGGTCCATAGTTTAGGTATCTCAGAATCTATGGAACAATTGGAATGTCACTTGAATAACTACAATGGTAAACTTGCTAGATTTGTAATGAATTTGTGGGTCATTCCAAAAAAAAAAACCTACAATGGTACAGTCCTGTTGCAGGAAATGGATCTGGGAAACAGAGGGTCTCCTAGATCTATATGGACTAAGTTTGCAGATTATGATTATCTTTGTTTTCTTGTTTACAGGTTGTCAATAATGAAGACATTGCTTCTGGGCACTACACGGTTACTGATGTCGTACTTCCTTTACCTGGGTAAAGCATTACACAGTTACCAATGTCGTACATCCATTGCCTGTGTTATATCAAACTATTTGGATTATTAATTTGGTTTGACTGTACTTTTTGACATTATTTTTTGGCAGTTCAAGGGTAATTTATCCACAGAATGACATTGAACAATATTATAAAGATCTTGCCGATAAGGTAATGTGTTTTGTGGTGGTATTTCTTTTTTTTTTTTGTTGGATATAGGTTGTTACTATTACTTTACACAGTTGTCTACATTACATTTTGATTTTGGCTCATATACATATATGAATATTTCAAATATAACACAAGCCCCTACTTCAGCAAACTGAATCAGAAAATTGATTGTGAATTTTGAAAACTCAAAATGTGGAAGTTGGTTACTGGGTAAAAGTTTATAGGGTGACTGTTGGGATTTCGTTTACTACAAAATAATGTCTTCCAGATGTTTTATAATTTAGTATAAGGGTACCCGCACAATGCAGCTGTCCGGAATATGTCGTGGAAGAACTCGTTAACCATTATTAATATGGTGGTGGCACAGATGGGGGATGGTGGTAGTGATGGCGTAGATGGTTGGACCAGACCGGAAAGGAAGAACCGGGCTCTTTTTAAATAATTCACATTAAAACAGAACTGGAAATATATAAGCATTCTTGTTTTAATATTTGTTTATTTCATAAGAGCAATTATAGGTATATCAAAGTCTTATTTTTGAAAGGGGGGATTTTGGGGGGTGGGGGTGAAGGCTTTATAACATAGTATAGATATAATAGATTCCATGACCTGGCTTTTAGAACTAATAATATCTATCCTATTGTATCCACTTGTAATAAAATAGGATTCCATTGGTTATCTATCCTTTACGTGTTAATATAACTAATAATTTCACGTGATTGATGAAAGTAATTTTATATAATGACAGGATGATGTCAGCTTGACAGAGAGTGCGCATAACGTCAAGTGAGCTATCCTGCTTAATATTTTTGTCTTTTTGCAAACGTTTATTATGTTGCATTCATCTTCTCATATGATATGGTATCTTTTGACTTGGGGGAGTAAACTGATTTGATGTGAAATCAGGATTCAAAGATATTATATTTTGACGATTGGTAACAAAAAAAATTGTAAGGATTAAAAAACATATACCATCAACAATGGATACTAGACTACTAGTTTTATTTCGTTGTTATAACATACTCTAAAATAAGTAAATATGCATTCTAAAGCTTTTCCAAAAGTAAGTATAAAAATCTGCATAGCATTAAATATGATGCATAAAAAAGTTAAAAGATATCGTATACTTTTGGACACATCACACATATGTGCATATCCATATCCCCACCAAAGGCATGGACCCTCAATATCTATATCATGATATGAAGCATTACCCCCCTCAATTATAAGATTCAACACTACCAACGAGAGTGTAAAACATCAAGCTCTCTCCCCATCTATTACACTAACACTGCAAGCCACTGACGGCGATTGGCGGAATTCTTTAGGAAACACCTAAAACCATTGAAAAACGTCAAAACCACTGGATATTATGTTTATATTTGTGTGTTTCCTTTTTACTAATGTTGTGGCAAGTAAGCATTACCATAGTTGGTTTATACGTGTGTTTAAGTGTTGCTAATTTTTCCTAGGGAGTTCTCGATAGCCAGCATGACTGGAGCTTATAGGCGAGTATTTGGAAAACCAAAGGATTATGAATGGTAAGTTATCCTTTTTTTAAATTTTTTTTTTTCTATCTTCCACTTGGCTCTGTTTTCTTGATACCTAAAAATGTTCTTCTTAGGAGTATACTAAGTAGAACTAGGCAGTCGAGTGACCTAGCACTTGATCGCCTAAACATGGAGTAACTGAATGTTCATAAATTTTATTCCCATTCCCCGTTCTTTTACTTTATTAAACCCATACCCATAGTAAAACCCGACTACAAACCAAACAGACCTTGATATTTT
>JAOXNX010000011.1:4894063-4908336 GCA_028566075.1 Solidago caesia
GTGGGGTTTTGGAATCTTGAAAAAAGATACGATGGTTGATGAGAAAAAGGAAATAAATGGGTGTGATTTTACAAAAAGTGAAGCAAAAGATAGTGATGGGAAGCCGTTGTTGTATAATGGTAGTAGTAGTAGTTTTGGTGAGGGAAGTTCTGCAGATGGGATAAGAATTTATAAAAGGCGGAAACGTCGAAAAATGTGTAATTCGGATGATGAATTCAGCAAGATTGAGTTCAATGATAAGGTATATATCAATTTTTTATTTATTTATTTATGTATTAAATCTTGGTTTTGTGCTTTGTTTGATGATTTGATGTTGGTATATGTGTGTGTGTGTGTGTGTATATATATTTGGCTTTATTTTAGTTTTCGCGATTTGGTAGTGCTAAAGATGATTTAGTTGGTACTTAGAGGGGAGGTTGATTTGATAACCATATAGTTAGTGGGAACGAAAGAACCTTTTTTGACCCGTAGATTGAATAATATAAGGCCTAGATTGAATCTGTTCATAGGAGATTAATGTCACAGATGTGAAGAAAATGTTTCGTATGAGAACCACAAAAAACTTGAGTAAAAGAACCCCTTTTGGGCCTTAAATCAAAAGAAGTTAAGGCTTAGATTGAATTTATTCACATGCAATTTTTCTTTACGTTTGAATCTGCTACATATTTTACTATGTATCTTTATACATATGAATTAAACACGTATGACGTATCCACATGTGAAGAAAAGGGTTCATTTGAGAACCACAAAAAGTTTGAGAATGAGAAAACCTTTTTGAGCCTTAGATTGAAAATATATACGGCATAGATCGAAACTATTCAGTATTCACATGTGAACAATGTCACATACATCTTTCGTATTTCTTCACATGTGAAGAATAAGACGTATGTGACATTATTCAAGTGTTCTTTTGCTCTCATGATATATATATTACTACCTAACAATTAAAATATATATAAAGTTTGCAAAGATTTAAGATTTGAGTACCTTTTCTGTTGCCCGTATGTCTTTGTGCACATCACTTGGTTATATCTGTATTTATTAAATATGAATATGCATTGTAGCACTGGGATACAACAATATTAAAGGGGTCAGTAGCTTTCTTCTCTGTTTACAATTGGGAATTCAACCTTTTGGAGTTGCTCTCTAGAATCGTAATATGTTAACTGTAGTATTATGCATTCAGTGAAGTATCGTTAGGTATCACTTTTCAAGGTAGAGTAATGGAAGTTGACTATAATCGAAATATAGTTAGTGATGTACTTTAAGTTAGGAGAAGGTGCAGGTATGTTTTGGTGTATGCATACTTGGAAGTATTTTTTTTTGTCAGTGAAGCCACTTAGTCTCAAAGTCCCTAACTATACAAAAGGATAGAATTGAATCATCCGAACTAACTAGATAGGAGACATCTTAGTGTTAGATGGTTTTTATGACATGCATATAGCCTTGCTATTGTGTATTGGTCTAAACTTATTATGCGCACAAAAACTTGTATCTGAACTTTAGGGTCATTTGTGTGGCTGGAGATTCCAAGCTTCTTTAAAAGCAAATTACTTATAGATCATAAAAGTGAATATTATGTATGGTGCTGCAAATGTATTTGACCTGTATCATGGTAGGAGATATGTTTCTCGTTGCTCTTGTTTTTCAATTGAATGATAAATCAATCAATCTGGATTTTGCAGATAAATGCTGGTGATGGTAGTACTGCAGATCAAAGTGTTAGCAGGTTGACTTTTGATGCGTTTCCTGTTGGGCAAGGTGAATGTTCTCATAGGCACGGTGAAAAGATTGTCTCACAGCAGACGTATCAGTCACAAAATGGGCATGACAATGGTAATGGGGAATGCATCCAAAACACTGTTGTGGCTTATCCGGAAAGTGGTTTTACTTCTATGGTCAAGGTAAAATATTTTCTTATGTATTTTGCTTTCTATAAGTATTTTTTGGTTCCTTAGATTCATCTAAGTTTCTTCTTGTGCAGGAATCCCTAGATAGCGTTAAAAGAAGTGACAACCAAACACATAGTCATGCTAAAATTCCTCATTTCATATCTAGTGAATTGATAAAACAATCAGAAGGTTCTACAATCTCTGAGTTGTGTGGACAAGCGTTCTCTGATATTCTAAACTCAGACAAATTCTCTGAGTTACGTGGTCTATTTCTCAATAATTTTGGTGGTGTTGATGTTAACCAAATTCTGGAAGTTAAAGTTAACGGTATAAACTTGAAGATAAAAGATGGAGCTTATGAAACTGCACCAATGCTTTTCCTTAAAGATGTCCAGCAGGTATTTCTTTTTCTTTTTTTCAAACTTTGACTTCTGCTATTAAAATATTTGATCTACTGGTGACAGTTTGTATGACTTTTGCATATCTCTGTCTGACTCTGACTTGCATTGGTTCTTTGTTTCATCAGGATGTTAATCCTTTTTGTGCTTATTTTCCTAAAGCCATATATGTGTCAGTCAAGCTAGAGAGATTTAACCTCTTCAATATTTTCCCCTTAGTTTAAGATATGAGTGTTGTGGGTTAAATTGATTAGGCGTATCATAGATGTTATAGCAGGTCTGTGTGATGTGTGTATCGAGGGTGTTCATTGCTGGTCAAGGCTTCTTCTATCAATTGTTTAGAATATCCGAGATTTGAGTTTTCGCATGCTCCTGTTTTTTGGTGTTGAGTTGTGTTGGTAGGAAAACATGCGTATATTCTGTTTCAAGTGTCTAGTATTTTAGTGTGGTAAATTCTATTTGGTCGGGGTACAGTTTGATATTTGGGGATTGTGTTTCATCAGGTTTTCTTATAAACATAGTTCTGCCACCTTTCATCTTCATAATTAAAAAACATTTATTGTAGCTAGTATGAATGAAATATAAGCTATGTAATCGTACACTATGGCTATAGAGTGTATTTTGTTCTTCGATATCATCTTTATTGGCATTTGCTAGTCACATTCGTGATGCACGTATCAACACACTATACATTGTTATTTGAAGGGGACCCGAGTTTATTTTGTTCACTGATATACTCCAATTTCACCAATTTTGAATAGGTATGGACAAAGGTTCAACATGTTGGCAATGAGATGGTTATACTTGCAAAGAGCCTTTCTGATATATCTAGGACTCATTATGAACAGGTAGATCTGAACTAAAAACAGTGGGATATTGTAGGTTTATTTATTTGTTTTATCTCCAACTGGTCAAATGGTATAAGATTTTAAAACTTAGCTGCTGATGAAATGGTCATTTACAGGTCAAACTGGTAAATCGGGTTGAAAGTTGCACAAATCAACTCTTTTAACCTCCTAAACCAGTCCATGGCTTTATGCAAACAAAATATATATTCTTTTTTTTTTCATTGATAATAACTAAACGTTTACCTGTGAAGGCAAAAAAAAGTTTGGCAGGAAGCGTTGAATCTGACCTTTCTTACAACTGTTTTGACCCAAACCCATTTTGATGTGTTACCCAACCCACTTGTTTTGCCACCTTCATATTAGAAAATTTTCAAAATTGAATGTCTACTGTCTTTACTTATTTTCCATGTTTAACATATCTGCAACAGGTTGTTAGGAAGCCAAGGGCAACAGAAGCAAACGGTGCCTCCAACTGCCAGGAATGTGGAAAAAAAGCCGATGTCAGAAACTGTTTAGTTTGTGATTCTTGTGAAGAGATATACCATATCTCCTGTACAGAACTTGTAGGTACACAAATTCCACCCAAAAGTTGGTATTGTGCCAGCTGTGTTTCAGATGGAATGGGATCACCTCATGATAACTGTGTAGCCTGTGAGAAGCTAAAAGCTGCTTCCGAATCACTTGTTAACGGGACTCTGACAATCGACCAATCACAAGATGTACCAAATGGGGTTTTAGCAGATTTGCCTGATGTAATTGATGAAAGTCAAGGGCCTAAGATTTGTTTTATTTGCAAAACCGAGGTGAATTCTGGAGACAATTTTAGAACATGTGGGCATTCTTTATGTGGTCATAAGTTCTATCACTACAATTGCTTAACGTACAGGCAGCTGGGTGTCTCTGGTCCTTGTTGGTACTGCCCGTCTTGTCTATGTAGACGTTGCCTTGTGGACAAAGATGATGATCAGATTGTTCTGTGTGATGGATGTGATCAAGCGTATCATATCTACTGTACAACCCCACGACTTAATTCTGTTCCAACTGGTAGTTGGTTTTGTGGCAAATGTGACAGGGAACTGAAGCGAATAAGAACAATGAAAAGGGCGTATGAGAGTATGCAAAAGAAAGTGAAAGTAGAGGATGAATCGGAGCAGGTAGAACAGGAAGCAGTGGGTGTGGTGAATGAAAGTGAAAATACAACCAAATCTGGTGGTGGACTAGACATGCTTGTTACTGCTGCCAAAACACTAAGCCACCAGGAGACTATCGACTTGGATACACTTAGGAATATCATATGAAACATATTAAATGTTTGTAGAATGTATGCACAAGTATTTGTTGCATCGCGTGGAATGGGGAGTCTTTTGGTAGGTAGTACACTGCATCGGTAATCGGGGCCATAGTCAGGTTTGTACACTTTTTAAGCTGGTTTTGGGTGTGAAAGGGGTCACGGGTAGCTGTAAAGTGAAGCCAAAAATGTCGCATGAATACTTCTTATGTTACCCTGAACAAATGATACGTTAGTCTTTTTTCTTCTCTTTTCTTGGCTCATGTCTGTAAAACTCTGGAGGTGGATGCCTGTGACTTAAATTTCAACTTTTGGTGTACCATTTGTTCATAGGGATAATGAAGCAGGTATAGGGATGGTGTTTCTGCCGGTAACTGTAGAGTTTATGACTTGTAGTTTGCCTTGAAAAAATATGCGCTGATAATCATTTTATAACAGGATTTTTTCCCCACTCATGGTAATGTGCACCGTAGTCGTGTACAAAAAACCGAAACCGAAACTGGTCAAAACCGGGTTTATTTTTTTATTCAATTGCCTTTTTATAAATAAAAGGTAACATCATTCTTACTTTGAGTTAAAAATAATACGAAAGATATCATTCTTACATAGCTGATTGAATTACAAAGAGACTGAAAGTTGCAGGAAAATATGTATATATATGCATATGGACCATGTATCATTTTACTTGTGTAACGTTCACAAGGATAAGAAATGATAGAAGCCATAGAAGACGCTCATGCTTGTGGTGATATCCTGTCAAGATCAGTGATGGCTGTCATTAGATTTGTGTTCAGTTGTTCTTGCTCAAGTGAAGATCACCAAAGCTCCCGTGTTGCGTATGGGTATTTTTGGGCGGTACCCGTTGTGAAATTTAAAATACTCGATCTATATGTCCATTTTATGTGTTATTGTGTTCATATATGTTTCGGTTCTTCATGTACTCTAATGGTTATAAATGTATAAGTATATTCTTATTATTGGTTGGTGTACTTATATAAATTTGGGTCTTAAAAGTTGTATGATTGAGATTGTCTGATGATTGGTTGATAGTACTATTCCTGTAAACAAACCGAATGTTTGCCGGAATGTTTGGTGGGAAATTTGTTCATGTTATTCGTGTAAATAAACCGAACGTTTTCCGGAATGTTTGTTGGGAAATTTGCTCATGTTTATTCATTAATTTACTTAGATGAACGACTATGTGAACATAGCTATCGTTTGTTTATTGATATTCGTGAATGTTAATTCATCTATGTTCGTTCGTTTTTGTTTGTTACAAAAATATACAATTTTTATTTGTCATTGTAATACACACACATATCTACAAATATACTTAACAAGACTGAAGCATTTTTTAATCGACACGTGACGCAGTATTTAAAAGATACGTATCCTTTTAAGCTATATTAATAATCATATTTTTTAGATATCATATATAATTAAAATTATTAAATAAATATATATACCTAATATAATTAAACTATTATTATTATATTGTTACCATATCTTTTTTTAAAACGTCAAAATTTTTATTAATAAACGAGAACCATCTAGCAAGATATTGTTACCATATCTACCAATACCATACGTATAATTTATTCCATTCGATCTTCCCTTTTAACTCTTTAGCAATATTATTTTTTTTCAATAACAATTTTATATTAATTTAGTTGTATTAAATTAAATGAAATTATAATATGAAAGAAAAAAATTAATATGTACAGAATATTTATAATATTCCTTATGATTTTGTACTATAATATGTATTTGTATAGTACATGTTTATAAGTAAAAAAAGGTAGATCGATGAGAACCCCTTAATCCCATGTACCGCATTGGTACTTGCGAAATCCCATGCTCAGTTTTTTGCATCGATGGTTAGCTACCATTCTTAGTCTTGCTTTTGGCAAGAATCGAACTTGCATCCCTCAAGACAACAGGCCCTCATTGGCGTCATGGTGAGCAACCCACCTAAGTGAGTTAAGTAAGTATACATACAATCGTAACATCCGGGTGTATGCTATATTAATTTTAGAGTAAATTACAGAAATCGTCCCTGTCGTGATACCTCGCTTGCAGGTTTCGTCCCTACCTTTCGAAAATTACAGTTTTAGTCCAAAATAGTTTGCTCTGTCAACACTTTTAGTCCAGGGTTTAACGTCTGTTAAAAAGCTCATCACGTGACCTGCACATGATGGGTATTTTAGTCTTTTTCTTATAACAGGACCAAAAGTGTAATTAACTTTGAATCTTTAAGGACTAAAAGTGTAACCAAAATTGTAACTTTCATCTATCAAAAATCAACATAATTTTCATCATTAAATGAAAATCAATCCCAAACACAAAAAATTTTCAATTTTTTTTTTTTTTCCAGATCTTCACTTCATCAATCATCATCAACAACAACAATCATCCATCATCACAATTTATATCTCTAAATCTTTACATTTTCACATAATAAAACTGAAATACACCAATTCAAATTTCATACCCAATAAACTAAAATCATTCATATACAAATCTTTTCATATTATATATATATATATAATATAATTTACTCTTACAATTATAATGATACAAAGAGAAACTTGATTATATAAAATTATGAAAACCAACAATAAAGTTAAAGTCAAAGGTTGACAAAAAGTTCAAATCCACCAAAGCAGAAGAACAAGATTTAAAAATCAAACAATAAATACATAAAAACAAGAAGAATCTCCAAAGAACATACAGGTACCTAAAACAATCACCAAAATCCCAGAAAAAAGCCAAAGAGCATTAGTCATTATCTAAAAGTAATAAGATGAAATGAATATATATATATATATATAAAGAAACATAAAGAAGATGAAGATACCGAAGATTAAAGAAGTAATCATACACAAGATGAATGTCCTAACTATGCATGTAACTAATAATCATTAAACTTCACAAAAATAAAAAAAAAATAAAAAATGGTAGAATATCAGCCAATCATGGACCATATATTTACTTGATTGCTTCTACAAAAAAACAAACAATCAACTTGAAGAAGCCCATAAAGCGATACATCTCATATGCATACAAATGGATTCAAATATGCAAATATTGTGACCTCAACAAACTATGCAAGTATGCAATCTTGGATGATATATATATATATATACCTATACAAATGGATTCAAGATTTCTTGAAGATGAAGTACGAGAAATCAAGTGAGCTTGCAAAGATGAATCACCATTAATGGGGTCTTGTTCTTATAGTTTTAGATGCTCAAGGATTCCAACTTGGTTATAGCTGTTAAGACAAGCTGTAGAATATATAGGAGATATATGGGAAGAGAGAGAGAGAGAGAGAGAGAGATAGGAGATGGTGTGATTGTGTGAGACTACAACACAACAACATAGACATAATTTCAGCATAAGCGGGGTACGAGGAGGTGAAATGTAGACAGTCTTATCTCTGACCAAAGATAAAGAGACTACTTTTATAAGGAAAAACGGGAGGATGTAAGACTGAAAATGTGAGTGGGAATGGGGTCTGATATAGGCTTAGTTGTACTTTTTGATTTTTATATAGAAAATATAATTTGTGTATATGCGTTAACAATAACTTTTAAAACTGTAGTTAAAATTTTTTATATATGTTATATGCATATGTATATCACTATGTTTTTCTTTTATTTTATTAGAAAATATTAAATACAATCTTAAGGACTGTAGTTAATATGCATAAAAATATTATATTTTTTTATATCAAAAGTCTACCTTAAATTTTATGATAAAAGAACAATTATTTTAAACATGTTAACTAAAGGCTATAGTCAGCAAAAACCCAATTTTATTTTACCTTTTAGATATTAAAATAGATTCTATCTTATGACACCTTGGGAGAAAAATGAAAAAACATATTTTGTCATCTAGTTGTACATGTGGACGTTAACGTAAGAAATCATGCATCAAATTAGTAACTATAAATGCTAATTACGTAGTTACTCATGGTTTAATTACTTTTTTTTGGAATGACGTTTTTTAGATCACCTCAAACTCATCATGTAATAATGAAACCACTCAGTGTAGATTACATTGTCTTAACCGGACCTGCACTAGAACATAGTGGATTTCCAAAAATAAGTCATCAGTGTAGATTACATTGTCTTAACCGGGCCTGCGTTACAGGCTTACAGCAGGGTGAATTTTCAGGAAAAACCCACCAGAAACTTGCCAGCCACAAGACTCGAACTCAAATTATTGGGGAAAAACCTCATATCTCTGACCAGCTGGTCTGGCCATCATTTGCTATTTGGCCTCATGGTTTAATTACATGGTTTATATATACTATATAAGTATATATTTATATCTATTTTGTAATTTGTAATTTGTAACTAACTTCTTAGTTAATTTAATACAAACTAGGAAGTACGAAGCCTCGCGATGCGAGGCGTGATGCGGGGCATCAATTGTCGTGTTTGTATTTGTTATCATGAGTATATATGTTCAAAACACGCTGGTCTATTAAAGATTACATGTTGATAAGCATTAAAAAATAATACGTTTTTGCAAAAAGGCTTGTCATAACTTGCAATGACACCCGAATTAGAAATTTTAACATGCAGGTAGCCACCACCGTACCACAGTGAACAAATGGCTAACCAATATACCATAAATTTTAAAATCTATCGTTTTTGTGTCTGTACGTTATCCTGCGTATAAATGTTTAAAATAAGAAGATCTATAAAAGATTACATGTCAAAATAAAAGCTTAAAAAAGTTTGGGGTGAAATTGAAAATAAAAAAAGAACAAAGTTAAGAGGGCTAAAATTAAAAGGCAAAAAAGTTAGATGTCCAAATTGAAAATTAGGTGGTCAAAATAGAAATTAAAAAACCTTAGGAGATCAAGTTGAAAATCGAAAAAGACTAAAGTTAGGGGGCAAAAATAGTAGTAAAAAAGGTTGGGGGCCAAATAAGAAAGGGAAAACTTTACCATTATAAGGTATTATATTAATATTAATATAATATATAATATATGGGCATATGATCTGTACTGTGCGCAATACCTAAGTTGGGTACTGCCGCTTTTACATACCGGAGACTTAACATGTACATTTAATAAATTTTAGAGGATAAATAAAAAAAAAAAAAATTCACAAATCTGAATTACGGATCATTTCCCCATAATATATGATATATAATTATTTCTCAAATTCTCTCTAACTTGACATGATATCATAGTCAATCCAAATTTTTGATTTTTTTTCTTTTTCATTCTTCAAGCAAATTCATAATCAATTCATTTCTTTTCTCGATCACGGTTCATATCTCCATTTGATTCTTGATTTGGATTCGTGTTTTGGGCTCGAGTTCGTAGTAATAAAGAAAGCAACTTATTTAAGGTAGTGTTTGTTAGAAGAGGATTTTATACAAAATGGATGATTAAAAAGTTTTCCTAACCTTTTGTGAAAAGTTATGGCTAGAAAATATTTAAATTGACAACTTGATTTATATTCGAAACCTAGTAGGGTTGGCTAATAGATTTGCAACATAGAAGATAGTTCTTACAATACAAAAGGTTTTAACATATGTAATTATGTATTCTTCAATTTAGAACTTAAAGGTACTTTTTTCGTTTCATTTTTATTATCTACATTTTTATTTACTTTTTATTTCACAAAATTAAAAATTTGTCATCTTTTATTAAATAGTTATTAATCTTACTATTTTACTCATAATTAATAGAATTTTAACTAGTGCCCCTAGGACACTGGTTATAATATATTTAATAAAGTCTAACTTTATTAAAAAATAAAAATATGCATTTATGATTCTTATAAAAATGATAAATATTAGATTAACTTAATGAGCATTAAATGTATTATTTTGATTATTTATGAAAGATTGAATTCATTAAATATACCATAACCAGTGCCTTAAGGTCACTAGTTAGCAAAACTCTAATAGACATTTTTGTTTTAAATGTAAAACTAGTTTATTTAAATGAAAAGCCAAAAGAAAATTTTCATATAATAAATATTTCATTAATTAAAGATATCTTAAATGGGATAAACTTATATGTTTCTACCTCCCTCTCATATTGATTTCAATCATATGGTTAAATGTTATAAAAAAAAAATTTAAATTGTGAGAGGAAAAACATATAACTACATGCTGCTAGAATCATATTAGTTATCCTCATCTTAAATAACAAAGAAGTTTGTTGGAAGACAATAATAATGGGGCGGGAGGGTGTAAAGTAAAACTTGAATCGAATGTAAATAGCTTGGAATTGATCCCATACGACATACCCTAATAAACTTCATGGTTTTTTAACCAATGATACGTTCCTAATTAAAAAAGGTTGGTAACACCTAACATAAAACAACCGATTTTGAGATTTGATGATTCACGAACCATTAGAATTATATGTGGGTTCTATTCAATGGATGGCATGCATTTCACACGTATACTTAATTTGTATTTACGTACCAAGTTTTTTCAATTGTATACTTGAATTTTATTTTTTTTATTTTTTTCTTTGTTCTCGGTTCTTATTATTGCTTAATTAATCAAAGATTGCTGCTTAAGTTGTTAAATAAATTCATCCAGGTGTTTATATCAAGCTCATTAATTTAGTTATATGATCTAAACATACCAAACATGACATGTTTACAAATAATGATTAATGGAATTTTTAATTTCAAATATCTTAGGTTAACTTATAAAGAATTTTACTAACCATATTTGAAAAAAACTCTATGAAAAAAAATACTCGATAAACTTATACTCCATTAATTTTTATGAAAAAAAAACTCCACGAGACCAGCTAGATATTCGAAGTTTGGTCCAAAGAGTTTGCGGTTTCTATATCTATCCTCAAAGTTTTTTGGCTAGGTTCTTTCTAGCCATTTCTTTTTAATAATATTTATAACGTCGTTCAAAAAAAAAATATAATCGGGACTTACTAGTTCATATTCAGAATGGGTCTTCTTTGTCGCTTTACACATGAAAGTCAAATATGATCACTATAATTCAACTTTTGACTAAGCTAGTAGTAATATTTAATTTATATGTCATTTTCATTAATACGACATAAATTAATAAATAAAAAGAAGAAAAATATTACATAACCGGTGGCGTGATGGTTAGAGTCTTGAAGGTGTCATGTTCAAAATCCTTTTCGGTAAGCCTTTTGTGATGGTAAGAGAAATGGTCGAAAATGATGACGATAATATCCCGTTTAGGTAATGTATTTGAATCAAAGACTTGTCATCTTCGGATAACCTAAAGAGAAGAAATCTTATCTACTTAGTCATTTAGTAAAAATATATATCTTATTGGTGATCTCACATGATAGTATAACTGTATTATAGTTTAGTGTTCCACACTTCCACTACTACTTGGAAGTTAAATACTGTTAAATTGAATACCCATTGGTCAAAGACTCAAAGGGAAGAGGGGGAAAAAAAAAGCAACCAAAGGAAACATGCTGACAAGGATTGCCATTGAAGTCATGGATGAGTATGCAAATTTGGATTGAAATATCAAGAAATATTATATTTTCTACATTAGATAACCAAACACATACGTTGTTTTAAAAACTATCACTGACTGTGTCTTGACTCTTAATGTACATATTTCATCACTACCTATAAGTTTATATAATAGTAAACGAAGTAAGTATGGCTGGCGGATGTTTTTGGGGTTTTTCTTATAGGTTCTTGGTTCGATCTTTGGTGGTGACATGTCTGTGGGATATTTCGTTGGAGATGTCATTTTGCGGTAGTTCAAATCCGGTTAAGACAGTCTACTCTGAGTGGCACTCATCATTGTATGATGAGCTTTGATTTGAAACACGTCTTTCCAAACAAAAAAAGTTAATTATATTATAGTGGATAATCATTGACGGCATTTCGAATTATTTTATATTTCATCACTACCTATAAGTTAATTATCTCTTCTAAAATACACATTCTTTTTGTGCTTTAATCATCCCAAAAATAATATTCGTCGTCAAACTACCTATTGAAGTTCAAGGGCATAGTCTCACTCTGGTTCGAGGCTTGAGGCTTGAGGCTTGTATTTATGAGTGTAAATGTTTGCATATCGGATTCGGTTCAAGTAGTTGAAAAGTTTTTATCCATGCTCACGAGACTAATTAATTATCGTGTAGTCCAGTTAATCCAAATTGAAGTCGCAAACTTGATATTTTAATTGTACTTTGAAAACAACATAAATGTACTTGTGCAAGGATAAATCATATTCAAAGTTTTGTTAAAAATAGTTTTTTTTAAAAGGTTGTTGAACGTATGCATAGCTTATGGAAAAAATAAAATTTTCAACCATAAGCAATTTGAAGTAACATTTAAAAGGTAGTTAAAGTTTATGCAAAGATAAATCACCTAATTACCGTTTAATTTAATAGAAAAAATAAGTTCATCTACCATATATAAGATACTTGAAGTAATAGTTGAAGCTTATGCAAATATAAATCACCTAAAATACCTTTTAAATAAGTGTATTTCATATATCTATACTACTTTATAAAGTAAATGACTTGGAGTCTTAAAATTTAAAATTTTTCAACATTTCCATATTTATCATATCATAATTTCTATTATTTAATGTCTTATTATTTAATTTCTATATTATTTATATATTAATTAAAGATATATTATTTTTATAATACATTATAAAAAGAACTTAATATACCTATTTTATCACTATCATCTATTATTATTTTATCACCCAATTATCTAAAATACCCATATTACCCTTTCAATAATATCTCTCAAAATACCCACAATACTCTCATATCTTAAAATACTTACAATACCACATCCCGCCACCATCATTGTCTATCGCCACTCACGTTTTACCGCCGCATTGCGCGGATAATCTTCTAGTTAAGTTTTATTTGTTCATCCTTTTATGTCATTTACATGTGAATGTGTTTTGACCACGAATGTATGATACGTTTCAATGGATAAATGTGGACTCATTCCTCGACCATCTATTAAAAAAGAGTAAATGAGTGGGAACTCTCTGGTCTCGTGTATCATTTTGGTACCCAGATCGCATACCAAATTGAACTCATGCACAGTGACTCACCATTCTCACATATGAATCACAAGATATAGTTTTTCTACTTGCCTTTAGCAAAGTTTGAACCTGTGACATGCAGCCTTCATCTATGGACTCATATGATCGCATGATGGCGGTACCACTCCATCTAATGATAAATTGGTCCCCGACCGTTATCTGCCATGGTGATTGTTATTTGTTAATGACTTAAGGTGGTATATTCGAAAAGGGAAGTCAATTGTATACCAAACTATTTTCATATGTTCATCAAAAGACAACTATTTGTATGTTTTTAATTGGCATACAAATCACCCCCATTTAATTTAAAATTAAACTAGATGAACGATGATGCAAGCTATTATTAAATCAATTATTATCATTTACTTTTTCTATAACTCCTAGTATTACATGATATTGAAAGTAAAGCTGACAATTTTGACACGAAACATGTTAGCACGACACGACACGACCTGTTCTTAATAGGTTTCGTGTTTGACCTTAACAGGTTTCGTGTCTTAACAGGTCCGGATCTGTTAAGACACGAATTCATGTCTTAACAGGCCCGGACCTGTTAGGACCTGTTAAAACCTGTTAAGATTTTTAAATTAAAAAAATATATATGTAATACTAAAAAGTGAAAGGTTTGATTCTTATAACCCACCGAACTTCAAGGTTCTTTGAGAAATAATGTTAACACTGGGATTTATATATCATTGTAATTGTGTTATCTAAATTGATTGTAAGTTTGAGTTGACCTTTTGATTTAATTTTGGTTGGTAAGAAAGATAAT
>JAOXNX010000011.1:4910196-4924150 GCA_028566075.1 Solidago caesia
TTTGATATCTTGGCTTGGTGGAAAGCAAGGGAATCTCAATTTCCCATTCTATCCATCATGGCCCGAGATTTACTAAGCGTCCAAGCTTCTACGGTAGCTTCGGAGTCGGCTTTTTCTCTAAGTGGTAGGGTTCTAACTATACGAAGAACAAGACTCACACCGGCATCATTGGAGATGTGCATTTGCTTGAAAGATCATTTGGATGCGGCCGAACGTATACAAGACAAAACAAGTATTGAAGGTGAACTCGACATTGAACAAGAACTACATGATGTCGAGGTGGAAGAGGGTCGGGTCATATCACTTTCCGATGAAGAAATTGCTCTCGATGAAGCTTCACGCGAGGCTAGCTCCGAAGACGAAGACCTCATTAGTTGAAGACTTGAAGACGAAGACATGAAGACTTGAAGAGTTGAAGATGTTTGAAGACTTTTAATTAATATTTGAAGACTTATTGTTGAAGACTTGAAGACTTTTATTTAATATTTGAAGACTTGAAGATGTTTAATTATAACGTTTTACATTTTTATTATGTGTTTATTGACGAACTCGTTTGAAGTTTGAAGATGTTTTTATTTAGTATTTGAAGACCTTTTATGAAGTATTTGAATGTGTACTAAAAGTTTGATTAGTAATAAAAGTATGGATTTATAAGTCAAAAAATAGTCCAAAAAATCAAAAAATTCAATTACATCGAAAAAAAACCCGATCCTACCCGGTTCCCTACCCTACCCAACCCGACCCTACCCTAAACCGGTTCCAATGGTTTGGGTTTTAGGCTCTTGAACCCGGGTATGAACCCGACCCGGTTCCTTGACCAACCCGGTTCCATTTTGTTGACTAATACCCGGTTCGGGTTGAACTCGGAACCGGGTTTTCAAATACCCGATGTATGTGCACCTCTAGCGACACGGGCACCACCATCAATTCCATCAAATACCTACACCACTCAACGCCGCCACCACCATCAACAGTCGCCGCCACTACTACCAGTTGCCGCCATCACCACCGGTTGCTACCACCACCACACCGCCTCCGCTGCCACAACCGCCGTTTAGCGCGGGTACCGTGCTAGTTTTGAAAAATGTTGTATTAACTAGGTTATTTCCGTGTGATGCACGGACTGATATATGTTTGTGTAATGTTTTTGTAAAGGGGTTTTTTTTTCTTATCTTTTTAGAACAATTTGTAAAGTTAATTTAATATGTTAATGAAATTATATTACTTCGATATAGTAAGAGAATACATTTTCTTCCATTAAGCTATATTATATCATTAAGTTCAGCTATATTATCTATACCACATTATAAAGCATTTGAGGGGTGTTTTAAAATTTGAATTTTTAAGTACATTTTAATTTTACTCGTGTCTTTAATACTTTAACCAAATTGGATGTAATATCAAATAGTTAAAAAAAAAATTATAACAAAATTTTAATATATTATTATAAATTACAAAGTCACATAACAATAAATGATAATATTTGTGTATATCTTTTGAAATGAGTTTTTATTAAAAAATATAAATAAATTATAAATAATTAAAGAAAATAAAAATAGCAAATGAAAATTCTTAATAATAATAATAATAATAAATGCGTGCTTGTATCAACTATTTCTTCATAATAATAACTTTCATTGAAAAAAAGAAATATCATATCTACTAAACTTAATAAATAATATATAAATAAAACTCTAAAATTCTTAAAAATTATTTTTAGTGTAAATTACATGGATGATACCTGAAGTATACACGAAATTACGGGTTTGATACCTCACGTGCACGGCACATGGCTTGACTTAACGGCCAAATAGACGGCCGTCATAAATAGGTACCTTACGCGTAGAAAATTGATACTTGGGGTATGATCTGTGTAGAAAATCGCAACTTTATACCGAGAGAGTAATTTCAGATATAACTCAGGTACCATTTGTGTAATTTACTCTAAATTATATTTCAACCCCTAGATTTCCAAACTTTCATATTCAAATTTCAAGTCATAAACAGATTCAAGACAATGTATATTTTATATATTTCATTCTCACTTTATCCAAATTATTTGTTTGGTTAAATCTTTCGTACGTACAAATACTTGTTCCGTGTTCAAATTATGTGTAATTACTATTAATGATTTCTAAACATTTGTTGGTTTCATGAAAAATAAAGAGAAATATAAAATTTGTATTGAGGCATTGAGCCCAAATCAAAGACCTACGTGAGTTGGAATCCTAGATTCGACTTATGTCTTGGAATAACAAATAATAATCCGTCACTTTAATCATTTCTGCTGATATACAGAATCAACTGAAAGTTTCCATCTTTTCCGTCGAATGAAGCAACCGACCAACTGGGTTGGAGGTTTAACAGTTGCTTCTTTTTGCTTCATTTTTTTCCTTGTTCATTTGGGCCGGGCAGATTGAGTTTTGGGGACCTTCAAGATCGTCCTGGTGAACATTTTAATCTAATTCTGTTAACGTTGTCGTACTAATTGACGTTAGAGAATGAATTTAACAACCACAAAACAAAGTTCATACAAATAACTAATACATACAGTCGTTGTTCCTAATATCAACATGAAAACATGAATTTAACATGTCTTTTTGAAGTACCCAATTGTTCCTAATATCAACAGCCACCAAATTTTTGTATATATCCCATCATACATCTGAAAGTAAATTGAAAATGACAAAAATATTAATTTGAACATCAATTAAAACGCGTACGGCAAACTCTTGAGTATTAAAACAGATAACAACTTTAATTGGATATGCTAATTATCAACAACCAGAGCACGCGTTAAATGTTTAATCCTTATATCGTTCTGTGAAGATCTGTGAAGACTGAGGTGAGGTTCGTGATCTGTTGTTCGTGCTCGCTCCAGTGAAGATGACGACTAGCCTTTGGCCGGGTGTTGTTTCAGGGTATTTCTAGGTGATACATGTTGTTTTCTGACTAACCAAGTCTATATGTGTGTCAATATTGAATTGGCAAATTGTACTTTAAATTTGGAATATGTTTCAATTTGTAATGCAATGTAACGCTCATTGCAGGTTATTTGCCATCGGCTTTGCGATTCATTATATCATCTTGCAAATTAAGGTCGAAAATCATAGATGTTAAGCAGAAATGCAGATCCTACTTGATAAGCATGTCAATTGTTTTATACATGCGTTGTCTCGAAGTAAACCAATGTAAATTTGTTCCCGCATAAACAAAGTAAAGAAAAATAGAACAAACCTACTTCCTTCATAATCCCATACTTATGCCGTTTTACTTCTCGCCGTTAGTCTTTACACTGCTCATATGGCTCAAAAGTAGCCATGGCAGCAGAAGGTCCAGATGGTCCAGCAGTTGATGGGTCTTTCATGAAACCACCCATGCTAGCTGGACTAAAGAAGCCATTATGATGATGACCCATATGAAATGCAGGCACAAAAGGAGGCATACCACCACCAAATGGACCAGGATCAGAATTCCTCTTCACAAGTGGCTCACCCCTAACAGACCCACGTTCACCACCATCAAACTCCCTGTAGCGATGGAGATACACGGTTAACGGCTCTATATAATCATCAAATCCCAATTTGTTCATAGCCCAGAGAACATCTTCAGCTGTGATGGTCTTCCTCTGCTCACGCTGGCAACGGTCATTAGCTTCACCTGTCACAAAGCTAATGTACTCAGAAACACATTCTTGGATGGTTTCTTTGGCATCGTCCGAGATTTTGGCGTGAGGGGGGAGGATCTTCCTCATGATTCGGATCACATTTGCTATCGGCATAAAGCGGTCTTGTTCTCGGACAGTGCACTCATTGTCTTCTGCAGATGAGTTGTTATTGTTGGTGGTCTGCATTTCTGGTAGTTTTATCTTCATTTCTGGTTGTTGCATCCATGGGCAAAAATCATTTTAGTAGCTCATTTCATAAGATAAACAATAACAAACACTTATTAAAAATAAACAAGTCGATATCATTTATTTTTTGTAAATTAAATATTTTGGAATAAGCAATTCTAAATACCCAGAGAGTTTTAATTATATATTTAAGCAATTCTACATTAAAATGTAGCCAAATAACTACATTAATTTAGTTAAAACGGAAAAACATTTTTATTTGCCAGATTATTAATTGTAAACTTCCATCCCACCTGTGATAGATGCTGATTGCTGACGTACTCTAGTACGTATTATTTCCTCAAATATATCTATGCCTTGAATATATTTCACACTCATTTATAATCCGTTATAAAGTATATTATCCCCCTGCCAAAAACCATTCAGATTTTGAAATGTAAAAAATATCCTTATACAATCAATACACCTAACCACTAACAAACTTGTTCTACCAAAAATACTCTTAATAAATTAATTTACAACATCTATCCTTCAGCTCCTAAAATAACTACACAACCCCTTTTAAATCAATTACTTTTACATCAATAACCTACACTACTCGCTACCGCCACCACCACTCCATCACCAGTCACCACCACCACCAGCCGTCGCCGCCACCATCACACCGCCGTCGCTACCACCATCGCCGCCACCATCACACCGCCGTCGCTACCACCATCGCCGTCATCGCGTGGGCATCCGACTAGTATATTTTTATACATTTCTTTTATCTCCTAAAAATTAGCACTTTTTATTTACTAATTCAACAACCAAATTTATTCTTTCTTTTACAAAATCTAGTAAATTACTTCCCTCGAATTTATATTTCTTTTCCCGCTTAGATTTTACAATAAAATTCTAGCAGTTGTTGACTTGATAAAGATGGAATCAAATTATCTTTAAAAGTTAAGTTAACATTTATCTCAAAAGTATTATTTAGTTTCTTGCATGAATTAAAAAACTGAATAAAACAAGTGGTGACACCCCAAGTTTTCCATAAACATTGATTTTTTTTGTTTATTTATCCTAAATAAATAAATTTTAAATATTGTGTAAATATATTATAGGTGAAAAGAAATAGTGGGGAAAAAATTGCAAAATTTCAAGGAGGTTTAGTGTGCAAAGATGATAGATTCGTGGGGTCAAAATGGGAGATAATATTCTTGCATGCATGACACTTGTTTTTATAAATATATTTTTGTTATTTCTTTCTCAAATTTCATACAAATGCCACAATAACACATCTCATTCGGACTTAACATGCAGTTTAAAACAGATCAAACACACATTCATTCATTGATGAACAACAATTATTTTATACCATTGGGGTGTTAGACCAATGGTCAGAAGGTTTTTCTTTAGGGGTTTCCTGTTGGGGGGTCTCAGGTTCGAATCATGCCACATGCAAATGTGGTGAGGGGGCCTTAACAATGCTATACCCATTTAACACATGGGGAGCAAACCCTTTAGGACATTGCCAGGAGTCGAACCAGCGTGGGCGCTCTCGCGTGGAGAGAGTTAGCCATTTATCCGCTGCTGCCTTAAAAAAAAAAAAACAATTATTTTATAATAATTAATGAAACAAAAGTCAAACCTCAACAATGTGAAAACATAAATGCAAATCATCACTGCACCCGACATCAATCGATCAATTATCAATTATAAAGTACAATATATGTTTCTAAATTCTAACTCTAATATAGTTATTATACGAATTTCTGTCTATATATATATAATCATTCACTAGCATTAATGTCTTAGTCTGACCCTATATATCATATATGTGTGTGTGTGTCAGAAGATCCACGGAGTCTATCCAAGTAGTGTAGAATAATTTAAAAAAATTAGATGGAGGGAATCTTTCATCCCGGTGGATTAGCGGTACCCGATTACAACCCGTATAGCTACTGCGTCGGTAAAACACCTATTTACCATAATTAATCCCTCATGTACGAGGCTCGCAAGATTCAAATACTCGCTCAAAAGCTTCGCGTAAATGACCTAAGGGAATGGTGACGGTACTATGATGTGTGTGTAGAGTAATTAAGAATCTATAAGAATGGGCATCAATCTTAGTAATTTAAAAGACCACAACATATATTGTTTTTCTTGATCAAAATAGCCCAAGATTTAGAAAACTCGCTTATACTCTGTCTAAGATTTAGAAAATATGGAAGCAGTCTTCTTATCTGGGTAGAGGTGTAACTGTCTACGTCCTACCTCCCAGTTCATACTCTGTCTTTGACGAGATTGAGTATTGTTGTTGTAAAGACAAGAAAATTAAAACTAGTGTAGCTAGTATACTTGCAGAAAATCATCACAAGAAGACAGTTTGCATGCATACAAAACACTTAACTAGATTGACAGAAAATCATCACAAGAAGACAGTTTGCATGCAAATTAAACACTAATTAACTAGATTGAGAGATTGAACTGATCACCCCAGAATAATTCCAAATGAAAGCAGGTAAAACAAGTGTTGTTTGTCACGTTTAATTTTTGAGTTACCCCTAATGTCAAAATTTATAACTGGTAAAAAAATTAACGTGCATTAGAAGTGTTAATTAATTAATTATAAGAGTATATGGATTGAGGATTATGAAAGAAAGCGTCATCATTCTCAATGCATGCTCATCAAATATGCAGAAGTACTGCAGCAAGCGAAGAATATGGACTGAGGGACAATGCCCGATATTGAGGAATTCTTGCACTCAAGGCCGAGCCAAGCGTGGTAGGCCGGGGTGGGTGAGGTTGGGTCAGGATGGGTGAGACAGGTCCATGCCACGCCCTGATATATATTCAAAAGGGGATCTAGTAGTTAATTAACCCGGCCTAATGATATTGATCGAATACATGCAGATCGAGAAAGTTGGGATAATTAATCGTGATATTCTTGGTCCCGGCCGATCGAGAAGCTAGCCTCAACATATGAAGTCATTCTCATCATATATATCGATCTTCGATCGAATGAAGAGTAGGAATTAACGGAGAAATGAACCAAAAGAGTCAGTCAGTCAGTCAGTTCAAGCAAGCACCGGCCGTCATTGCATGCAGATGATAATTAAGAAGAGAAGTAATTAAACATGCATCGCAAGTAAGACATATCTTGTCGTTACTATATATTTCTGTTCGGTCAGTTATATATATATATATATACAAGCCTACCTTTGTATCTAATATATATAGATATATATATCTAAAAAATATAGAGTAAAGTAGTAATTAGAAGATGGAGTAGGTACCAGATGTAGGGTGGATGGGGAGCTTATGGAAGCCATGGAAACCTCCTACACGTTGATCCATTTTTTATTCTCTTTCTTTCTTTCAATTCTAATTTTCTTAAGTAGAGAGAATCTTTTATCTCTCCCGGCCGCTCTTTTTCTTTGAACGGCTATATATCTACTCTCCCTCTCTAAAACACAAAACACAATAGTATCTAGCAGTAGTTGGTGACAAGTGTTAAATAGAGCAGGTGATCAACTTTTTAAATTTTTATTTTTATTTTTATTTTTATTAATTATTAATCTGACATAATGGGGTAGAATACAGGGAGCATGCATGGTAATTAGTAGAAAATATGGTGATATCTTCAAGAATCTCTCTCACGGACATGCATGCTAATATTCATAATTTTTTTGGAGGAAGTTTGAAAAAATCTCAACAAAAAGGCGGGCCGAATTTTGTTTAAGCAGATATAGTTGTTTAACCATGCCTTATTAGGATAAATTCGATTAAGGAGCCAGAGGCAAATGCATGTCTATTCTTTAAGCATGTTAGACTTTACGATTATAATTGGTCACTCCCATTTAATTCAACTAATATCCAACTAATTAATAAGTTGATGTTTTCTAGATTTGACTTACTTAAGAAACATAAAAAGCAAAAGGGTCTTGCTAATTAACTACATCCTATGACTATAGTAAATATGTTTAAAATAATTATATTTTTATCATAAAATTAAAAAGATAAACTTTTGATATAAAAAGATACAATATTTTTATACACTTAATTACAGCCTTAAAACTGTATTTAACATTTTCTAAAACAAAAATCTAAAGAGTTTGAAACAATAAACTTTTTGACAATAATAAATTCTATCAGAAAAATTATTTAAAATATAAGAAATTGACCTTCTAGTCTATTTAACACTATTTGGTCAAAGGTAGTGTTACATAAAATAGAATGTCAATTTCTTCATTTATTTAATTTTAAGGCCCCTCCCAACGGATCACATTCTCCTTGTTCTCACGTACGTTATGCGCGTTCTTGTCGCCACCAATGGCACCATTATCGCGTTCTAGTGTGTTCTCGCATTCTCCCTAGAACGCCATTGGCACCGCCTGCGTTCTGGGCGCGTTCTGGATTTGTGTTCTCTTGAGAACGTGAGAGGCAATCTTTTTTGTGGGCCAAGTTTGTCATTTGTGTGTATATATATATAAAGAAAGAAAGAGATGGTGTATGATATGGCGATGATATGACAGTAAGAAGTTTAGAATTTGGGGAGAATGATGGTATGGTTGGTAGGAGGTAAATTCTGGGAGGAAATAATGATGTGGCGCTGATGTGGCAGTGAGAATTTGAGAATTTTGTGTTATGGTTGGGAGGGGCCTAAATAGTTTTTATGACAGAATGTGTTTTTTTTTCTTCTTTTGAAAGGTGAAATTTTGCCTGATCTTCGTGTCGCGATTCGACAGTGGAGGTCCAACATACGTTGTCTTAATCGGGTCCGCGTTAGAGTGCTCCCTCGAAGCAGAAATGTCTATTTCAAATACCCGATGAGGGGAAAAACCCCTACTAAGCCGCCCGGAGGCACGATAATTAATAGGGGCAAACCCTGCCCCCTCAGACTTGAACCTGAGTCTCCTCAGATCCAAGCCCTCATGCATGGAGGGACTTTCTTTATCTCAAAGTTGTCCTAGGTGTGGATCGAACTTGAGACCTCTCAGTCACCAAGGGGATGCCAAGCCAATAGACCAACTCATCATTAATGTTTTTTTTGTTTTTTTCTAATGTCCAAAGTTTAATTTTCAGAGTTTATTATTTTTTAGATTTTTGCTTTTTATGGTTTCTATGTAACAATTTTCAAGATCTTATAAGTAAGTCAAATTTAGAAAACATCAACTTATTAATTACTTAGATATTACTTGAATTAAATTGATGGTGTTGTTAAATAAATTAACCAAAGAGAAATGATATGTTTACGACCTAATTACAAACAAAGTTTTACAAACTGATGTGACAAATTAGGTGGACCAATTATATTTAAAATCATTTTCTATCTTTCTCCATTATCTCCCTTCATTTCCCAAAATTACATTGATTACACTATATTAAAACGATTCCCAAAATTACATTTCCCAAAATTAGGTGATTGAGCCCTTTTTTAGTCTACTCTTATACCACAAAAAATCAATGTTTTAAAAACCGGTATTTTAGTCGAACCGGTTTTCTCGCCGGGCCCGGTCGAACCGGTCGGTTTATTTTAATGTATATATAATTTTTTAAAAAATACTACTAAACTTGTTACAATTCAACGAAAATAGTTAAAATATAATTACAATCCACTCAAAAACAATACCAAATAGGTATTTCATAACAAAATATAAGTGTTTAAGTTCACGAACAATAAAAAATTACATTAAAGTATACATATCACCATAAAAATTATTCAAAAAAAAAAAGGAAGAAGAAGAACAAACCGGTTGAACCAGGTAAAACCAGGTAAAACCGGGCAAAACCGAAAAAAACCGGCGGTACACAACAGTGGAAAAAACCTTCAAAAAACTGGGGTTAAAAAACCTATCGAACCGGCCGGTTCGAACCGGTTTTTAAAACATTGCAAAAAACCTAACACTTTGACATCAACAAAAATATTTTCGCTATGAGCCTTAGTATCCTCGAACTTTATCTAGTTTCTTGCCTTCCATAGGTACCAACACGTGACAAAAATAATTTCTTGCAACGCCTTCCTTGTCACTTTACCCATCCCTGACTGATTATGTAATTCGAAGAGGTCTTTTTTATGCAAACAAAAGAGAGAGAAGCAACATTGCACCAGGAGCTAACACGAGACCAGACCTCAGATGCAATCTTGCATTTGCAAAATAGGTGTTCGACGGTTTCATTGCATTTGCAAAATAGGTGTTCGACGGTTTCATTCCCAGCCCCGCAATGACCACAGCTAAGGGAGCCAAAATTACAATTACGAGCAAGTAGAGCCGTCAAAGTAGGAATCCGATCTTGAGCAACTTTCCACATGAAGATATTGCACTTATTAGGAACCCATCTCGACCAATTGAACACATACCTATTACTATAGTCAATGCCGCTATTCAGGAAAATCTTCACGCTCTTAATAGAAAAGGTCGAGTTCTTATCACCCAGCCACTTCCAAGTATCCCGACTGGAGTTCAAAATGACCCCGTCCATTAGAGACCCGAGCCTAACCCATTCCTCCAAAATCTCAGAAGAGCACAGGACTTGGAACCACTCTGAGGAGCCCGCAAATCTTTTAGAATCATCCTTACAAAACCGATCACTAATACTGCACTTTTTCTTCTGGTCCAATTTAAACAACAAAGGAAAGGATTCTTTCAATGAAGTGTCGCAAACCCAAGGGTCTAATCAGAAGAGAATGGAGTCCCCATTTCCACATATTCCTTTAAACAAATTATTCAGCCCGACCCCAGCAAGGGTCAAACTTATTTTCTCAAAAAATACTTTTCTGTGAAATCAGTGTATCATTTTGTTATTTCAAGAATTTTGAAATGATTGTCATACTGGCTTCCATTTGTTTTTATCAAACACCACAGGTAGCTAGCTTTCCAGTTTCTACTACCTATAAACATTGGTGTTGTTTGTTTGAAAGTAATTAAAACTTAATTGGACTTAATGAGTAAATGTCTTAATACAGTGAGTCATCAGAATGTGTTTGTTTAGAAGAACTCAATCTCTAAAGAATGACTTGACTCAAAAAGTCATCACAAGTTCACAACACTACTGCATTATCAATTAAGTCGTTACTTTTTAATATAATTTTATTTTTATTCATCGGCATATAAAACCAACAACAATACTAATATTTATTCAGACAGACATTTTATCCGGAAAGCATTTGTCAACTACATATTAGATACAATGGATCAGGTCAAAAATATATATAAACATAAGTCCAAAAGTAATTAGTAGAGGAATGCAGGGGCAGGGAATGGATATCATGCATTAGGCAAAAAGGGTGGCGGTCAAATGAAACAACTGAAACAATGAATTTAAATGCTGGTTAACAAATTTTGTTGGTTCCCACGAATGCTTGCATCTTGTTCGTCGTGCCTTCTTTGCCAAGTGTCATGTCTTCGTCTTAATTTCCCACTACATCTGAAAGTAATTCAATTGAAAATGACAAAAAGTATTAAAATATATTTCAACATTAATTAATTTAAGGGTGCTGCTACAAATGACAAATATTGTGAGGAAATGATCGGTACTGCATATGGTTTTCTTAAAAAAAAATCACTTGAGGTTTAAACCATTAGGAATGGGGGGTTTTCCTTTTGGGCATCTCACACATTTCAAAGCAAAGGGGCATTCTATTTAGGAAGTTTGGAGCATTTTTAACGTCAAGAAAGCCCCTTGGGATGGTGTAGCGGGCTTTCTTGGGGCTTTTCATGCACTTTTGGGGCTTTCTTTTAGGAGGGGAAGCCCCCACTCCCATTAGTCTTATTAAGTGTATACATGAAATCCCTGGTTTGTGAGGTGGTAGTATCCAACTTAGGTATTACTACATTTTCTGAATTCTAAATCTACAAAATAAAATAATAAATACATTTTTTTATTTTGGTGGTGGAGAGTTTTTTTCCCCATCGGAAAAGAAATCGGAAATATTGGTTTATAATTATTGTCATACCAACACATTGTATATATAGAAACTTCAACCAAAAAAAACCCAATTGAAACTAACATGGGTGTGATGAAGGTGCAAAAATGTGCACAAAAACTAAAATTAGAAATGAATTCTGTTAACGTAGTGGCTAGTACGAGCAGGTGTGGATCATTCGCCACAGCAGAGAGTCTAGGCTATCAGTACGCGCATAACTGAAGTTAGAAATGAATTCAAATGCTCGTAATATACTAACAATAAAATTTATATAAGTAAAAGTTATATTTTGGTTTAATGATCGAACAAAGTAACATAAACATCAATAAACACATGAAATTAACATGTCTTTATAAAGTACCCAATTGTTCTGCTCAATATATGAGTCGGAGCAAGGATTCTACTTGAAGGTGGGTCAGAATACCAAATGATTTGTCAAAAACCAATTTAACAATTAATGAAAGACGTAGACATTAGAGGGGATGATTGTGTTAAATCCTTCGTACTAGAGAAAGAAACAGATGAAGAAAGGTTGGGGAATGATGATGCGATTGATGGTGAATATATGGTAAATGACGCTAACAATGATGCCGGTGCAAAAGCATTTGGTGATTCCAATATTTTTTAAAATAGTGTTATTGCTGAGAATTCGTCCAACATGGATCACAATGCGTCGAAGATTTCGACCCCACCGGGATTTAAAGGAGCTATTAAGGCTTCTGTTGTTAAACCTTTATTTAGAAATCGTGATAAATTCGAGGCTAATTCTTTTGTCAATGGTAATATTTCATGTGGAAAAAGTATTGCTGACTCTTCTTCTTCAAGTCTGGCACGCCTTTTGCATCTTGGTAACATAATTGGCTTGGAGTCCATCTTCTACTTCTGAATTGAGACTGCTTCTAAAAGGTTTGGGTGACGGTAAGGTGGTTAAATGAACGTTCTTTCGATTAATTTGCGCGGATTTGGTGGAAGAGACCCCAACAAGTTAGTGAAGGTTGCTTCTTCCTTATCTAAAAATCGAGTTAATTTTTGTGCTATTCAAGAAACGTTTATGTCGACTGTTGATCTTTTTAAGATTCGCAAACTTTGGGGTAATGGTCAATTCGAGTTTGCTATGTCTTCGGCGAGAGGTCATTCTGGTGGTTTATTGTCTATTTGGAATCCGACAGTTTTTAGTAGTATCAAAGTTCATAGTTACCCCAATGTTCTCTTTGTAGAAGGTATGTGGCTCCCTTTTAATTTGCAATGCTTTATGGTTAACGTGTATGCCCCTCAGGAAGAATTGGAAAAACGAAGACTTTGGAGTTTCATCAAACAGTTCCTAGTTAGTAATGGAGAAAAGTTTATGATTCTTGGGGATTTTAATTCGGTTCGGTGTAGTGATGAGCGTATGGGTTCCACTTTTTGCCAAAGTAACGCGGATGCTTTTAATAAGTTTATTGCGGATTTAGAGTTAATTGATATGCCTATGGGTCAATACAAATTTACTCGTGTGAGTCCGGATGGTTCTGATACGAAATTGACCCTAAGCTGCTCTGAACCCAGATCAGAACGAGTCAGTCTGGACTCAGCTCAGGCCATGATGATGTTTCCCTCGATAGCACACTTTGAGAAGTTGATTGGTGATCCTATCTGCCCCCTAGGATTCACCTTACTTAAATGGGAATGATAAAATGTGGGGGAAGTTTGAAGATCAGCCTGCTAGTTCAACCAATCTGTCCGCTTGAGTTTGCTAAGTTAGTTCAATCTGAATCTGCTTGGAAGAAGAGACAGCTTGGGATGCCTAATCTGGGTCAGATCAGCTTGCTAGTTCAGTCTGTCAGATTGGAAGAGACAGCTTGGGATACCCAATCTGGATCAGATTGGGTCAGAAACAGCTTGGGATTTTCAAACTCTTTAATTTTGATGCTTTCAATAACCAGGTCAAGTCATGTGACTAGCACGTGTGTGTGGCTGTTCTAGAAGATACCTCAATAAGGATACGTCTCCAGTACGAGGTTCTTGTCTTATTTGGGGGACACCTGATCGTGGGAGGAATGTGGCAGGTGGGGACCAGAGAGAGAGGACATCCACTACTCTGCCATGCAGTCTTTGTTCTCTATTTCTATTGGCTGTTTTGTAACCACCTTGTACTACTTGTCTAGTCTAGAATATTCCTTGTAGATGCCATAACCTCCTATAAATAGAGG
>JAOXNX010000011.1:4935043-4945593 GCA_028566075.1 Solidago caesia
CAAGGTCAAAGTTGCAAAAAATTGACTTTGAAAACTTAAAAGTGGACACATTTGGTGGGACGGAGGGAGTATTAATTTTTTTCCCCTTATGACGAGAAATTGATTTTCAATTGGACACATGTCAGCATAAGAAACTCTTTCTTATAAATAATTACATTACAATTCATAATACGCTAAAAGGCTTGCTTTTACTCCATATTAAAAATGGGGGAAAATTATTATAACAAAATAGAAGTTAAACAAAATTTCTTTTAAAAAAAAGAAAGGAGACATCATAGATTTCCAATCAACAGAAACAAGGAACAAGTTAATAGTAAGGTTAGTACGCATGAAAATGTTGTCTCTTGATCCCTTCACATGTGGGAGAACATGCTCATGCTAACATTCACATGGTTGTAACCATCCATTCCAAAATTTTGAACTTTTCTTTTATTTGAAATACATTTTGAGTCTTTGACCTAATTCGTCTTTATCTAATATAGAATGAATTTGGAACGCAAATCTAAGCGGAAACATATAAATAAGATTTAAAATGTAGGTTTACCCCATCCCTTCACATGTTGGTGTTAACATCCATATTATAACCATCCAATCCAATTTTAAAATCCTTATTTCTTTTTGTAGAAAATTAATTTATACATAACTGATGGATGAACATCACTTTTTCTAACCTTTTTTGGTTTGGTGACACAACTTAATTGATGATCATTGGTATTACATTGCCTAGAGACTATTGCACTTCACCTTTTCTATTTAAGTTAATTAACGTACTATACATAATACATCCACATATAATCCACACAATATTTACAAGTTTGCCCACTACAAAACTTGAACCCACAACGTTATGGTTGATGAATCATTACACATACCACTTGAGCAAAAGCTCAAGGGCAAACCGGATGTTACACTTGTTTCGGTACACAAAATGGAATCACGAAAATAATAAGGGATACTAGTTTAGCAAAATAAAAGAGGTCGGAAGTTAAAGGTTATCATATTATAAAGTTGCATTCAAGATTACTTAACAGCAATGAAAGCTGTTCCAAAAAAGTACCAAATTTTATTTCGGTTGCAAAAACACTCACGTAGTCAAGTTTCAATCATATCACAACAAATTTTCATAACCATAGTGATCCGAATATAACAATTATCAAACTTGTTTACTATTTGTACTTTTGTTTTTTTCAAGCCATCAATAGATAGCAAGTAACTTTAAACGAAGATAATAACCAAGTAATAATGGAGTTTACGAAATGTATGTTCCATTTTGGTCACTCAAAATTTTAATTAATTCTTATTAAAAATGTCATCAAACCAAACATGTCGAAACTTCCATGGTTTTCGTAGTATAACAAATGGGTAGTGATAAACTCACATGAGTTTTTAACCATCCACAACAATTGATGCATTATACAGTTGTACAGTACAACTATATTTTTTTTTAAAGGTGAATTTTGCCTGATTTTCGTGTCGCGATTCGACAGCATAAGGTTTAGCATACGTTGTCTTAACCGGGTCCGCGCTAGAGAGCTCTCTCGAAGCAGAAATGCCTATTTCAAATACCCGATGGGGTGAAAACCCCCTACCAATCCACCCGAAGGCACGGCGATTAATAGGGGTAAACCTTGCCTCCTTAGACTCGAACCTGGGTATACCCAGGCCAAGCCCTCATAGATTGGTTTTAATAATGTGTAACATAATAATTTAGTCATTAAATGGTTGATTAAAAAAAATATGTTACAAATTTTTTCATACATCATAATTTTAAGTTGTTTTAAATGGTTGTATAGATTTACTTATTAATTTTAACCAAAAAAGCTAAATGCTTTATAAAGGTTATAGTCATAAATCATTATGCCCATGTTATTTGTATTTGATTTTCACTAATATTAATTGATTTTTACTCTTTATTGAATTATTAGTTACATAAATTTAATGGTGTAGCTATCCATTACCCTGGCCAATGAACTATATATAACCTCAAATAACTTAATCATGCTCATGTTATCATTAGCGTATTTATGTGACACAAAATAGATATACCCTTACCATCAAAATAAGTATTAAAATAAAGATATTAGGTGAGTATACGTGAAACGTCGTCTTTAAGAGTAAAGCCAGCGGTTCGCATGTCGACACTTACTTATCACAAAGAGACTTACACTTGACCCACATACAAGAATATACCAAATGACATTGCACTCAGTACTTGAATACATGTGGAGAATTACAGAATAATTTGAAACTGTAAAAATAAGTGAATAGTTTCTTCAATCACTCAACCAAATCAGACCAAAACTATCTTTGTATTACTCCTGCTAATTCACGATTACAATACTTTGAATACAACTCAAACCTTACTATAATAACCCTCACCACTCAATTGTTTATATGATAGATTTATTACAAATAAGAATTCAGAAAAGATAATAAAAAAATGGGATGATAACTGCTGCACTTTAGGGTTACATCCCATATGTATATATACACTTCAATTTCCAAAAGAGACCCTGCACAAATAAATATATACACAACTATCTCAAAATATAAAAACTTTACCTTTTGACCCTTATACTTACCTTTCAAGACATAAGGATGACCAAATGAGAACTTCCAACAGAAATGCATGTAGCAAACTTTGGGCCAACCTATCCCAAACTATTCAGAGCTTTAGGTAGGCTAGGTGAACGAAGCACTCCGAAGACTTACTTGTCTGAATCTTAAAGGTCATATTAGTTTCAGATTTTAAGAGAAAGAGAGAGAAGTTTTTTACCACATATATCTATCCCTTTTTTCAATGCATAACACTCTCACTATGCACCCCAAACGGCTCGTATAAAGACCCAGTATACAAAATAACAACGCAAACTATTTCGTAAGAATTAAGAACTGGAATTTGTTCTAAGTGTGAATAGCCAGTTATGTGTTTTAAAATTTATATTACAAGAAAATACCGTCCGACTAAAACACACACTCACGGGCAGAGAACTAGTCCGTATGTAGTATAGTGAGTTGGTAAGTCCAGGATCTTTCAATTCGGTAGAGACACATGATTAATAAAAATACAATATGTAATTCTAGCGGTTGGGGGTTGTCATGATTTTTAATTAAACTAAATAACATAAAATAAAAGATTAAATAGACCTCAATTGTTGGTATACAGGAGTTCTGCCTAAAAGAAAGATTAATTTAAGTTGTAACAGTAATAATAAAAGAATACTTGTTTGGGATCAGATCACATGCAAGGCAAACACTTAAATATTTATATGTAGTTGTTGAACGACTCGACACGACCGAGATTCTCGCTAGATTCACCCAGGTTAAGACTATGTGGAGTAACGATAATAATAAAAGAATACTTGTTTGGGATCAGATCACATGCAAGGCAAACACTTAAATATTTATATGTAGCACCTTTTTCTGCCATGTGGCAGTCCAGTCACATTTTTGTTGGAGTCCTTTGGAAGCCTACTTTTTTTTTTAGTTTGACTTTTATTTTTTTTGTATTATTTTGTATATAATTATATTACTAATTAAATAAAAATCTTAATAAAAACCAGTAAACCATAATAAAAACAAGTAAACCAATGCATGCAATCGATACTACCAATCATACCGGGGAAACCGTGAACTTGTTCATGCACATCATATATACGTTGGAGGTCACTCCAAGTCGGTCGGCGTAGGTAAGTAGGTCCATATAATTCAATTATACCTAAAAAGTAATGTAAAATAACAAGTATATGATTAACTAAAAAATGTAAACTAAAAACTAACCTAAAAAATAACAACTAAAAAACTAACAATATATATGCAAATATTAAAAATGTAAACTAAAAAATAACAAGTAAAAACTAACAATATATATGCAAATATTAAAAACGTACACTAAAAAAGAACAAGTAAAAACTAACAATATATATGCAAATATTAAAAACGTAAACTAAAAAGTAAACTAAAAAATACCAAGTAAAAATATATATATATATAAGTTTGAAAACTACCTCTACAAAAATGGGTGCATGCTTCCCGTGCGGTCCTATCCGCCATGTGCAATTACACTTCTAGAAAGTCACTCGTCACGCTGTATGCTAGTTGTCGAATAGCGGTCGTACACTTTTGAATTGAGCTGGAACCTAGCTTAATTTCCGGCGGCGGCGTATCGTTGTTAAAAATATGTATACTCCCTCTCCAAGTCAGCGGTAATCCTCAAAAATAAACCCTTATGCATCCGAAAGTGTCGCCTAAATTGTCTCGGGTTGTAAGTCGGTTCGTTCACGAAGTAGTCACGCATCAACCGCTCTTGTGCCTCTACACGATGACGTACTAGCACAACTCTTCTTTGAAAACGCGGTCCGTTGTTCTCTTCCTCCTCCTCTTCCGCTACTCTCCTCGGTCTTCGCTAAATTAATAGATAAAACAACCGCACTCTCGACTGCGTCATCGTAATCTTCCGATCCCGAAGAATCGAAAGACGACGATGATGACGAAGAATCGGTAGGAAGACCCTCCATTAAATAGATATAAAAATAATATGAAATGTGTGTGTGTTTATATAAAATGTGTGTGTGTTTTATAAAAAAAAGTTATGATGTATATGTGTATATATAGAGTAAGGAAAAGGAAAAAAAAAATATTATAAATTCCAACGGTAGTGTCAAACTATCCGTTGGAGATCAACCAATCAAACGCAAGCTCCTTCCCCGTCCCATTTCTGACTTTGATCGGGATTTTTGAACAAAGGACGCCGCCGGGGGCGGTAGACCGGCGTCCTTGGCGGCGTTCCGCCGTTAATTTGGGGGACGCCCCGCTCCAATCAGTCTAAAAACTTACTGCTGTCATTTTTGCTAAAAACTTGGTGCCATCATTATTGTACAAGAAAAATGGTTCTCTCCCTTAATTGTTAATAAATTATTATATTAATAAACAAAAAATTTGTAGTAAGCCACCGCCAATATTTGGCTATTGTGATCCGAATTACCTGCCATCACATTGCAACTTGCAGAATTATAACATTATTTACTTATTTATATAATATTTGGATTTGGTTTTATAATTTGTGTACGATTTGCCAATGAGGCAACGGGAAATGAAGACTGTGAGGGTTTTTTTTTGTTTTTATCCACAAATTTTGGGTTTGATTTTTTGGAGTGACAAATCTGTGAGGTTTTTTTCTTGAATTTCTTGATTAGTTCTTTCATAGGTCCAGACCCAAATCGAACGTTAAAAAAAAAGTTTGTGTAATATTTCTTTAGTATTTTAGGCAATCAAGTAATATGATTTTTTATTTTTTTTTGAGCGGCTATATGTATTATTTATTAATTAAAACTAGCAAGGAGCTAGGATGAGTATAGAGTAAAAGTAAAACATGGCAACATAGAACAACGATTACATATTAAAAGAGCTCCAAGAATTCCAGTCTAGGTCTTTGTATTGTTATCTCGCAGTTATCCAAAGGTAGCTCGTATGCTTTATTTCTTCCATAATCTTCCTTGGCCTAACGTTTTGATTTGTGAAGACCTTTTCATTCCTTGTTTTCCATATGACCCAACATGCAGTCAAGATGATTAGGTTTAGTATCTTTTGTTTTGTGGCCGGTATTTCAGTAGAGAAAACATTCCCGTGGAAGATGTCCTTTGTCTGGAATGCAAAAATGGGTGGCAATTTGCACCAGGGCAATCAAGTAATATGATGATGCCGTAGTTATTTTGATTGACCATGTTGCGTGTGGGCTTCGGAATGATTTTTTGTTCAAAGTCTTATATATCCACAATTGTCTTTTGTTATTTGATTTTTACGTTCTAAATATTGTTATGAAGTTTAAAATATTTATTATCGTTAGATTGTTAGTATTACCCGTACTAACTTAGCGAATAAGGGGATAGATTTACCTTTAGTTCTTTGTCCTCTTTGTGCGTCCGAGTTGGAAACTACTCAACACTTATTTTTAGTTTGTAAGATTGCGGAAAAGCTTTGGAGTCTGATTGTTATGTGGCTTGATGTTCCGGATTTACAACAGTCGTCTTTGGGGGAAGTCTTTCACCAACTAGATGATTTAAATATTAAGATGAATAAAAAGCTGTGATATGTTGTTTCATTTGGATTGTTTGGAATCGTCGTAATAATCGTGTTTTCGCTAAGGATAATAACCGCTCAGATTTCCTTTTCGACACCATAGTTTCTCAATCACATTTATGGGCTACTAGCAGAGGCAAGAAAGTTTCGGTTTCGCTTGATGAATGGTTTCAAAATCCCTTATTGTATCTGTAATAGCTTTTTTTTTTCCGTTTCGTGTTTATTCGAGTAGCTCGTTGCTTTTCATTTTGTGGTTCGTGTTCCCTTGAGACTTATATGGGCTTGCATCAAAAACATCACAGGGTGAAAACCGGTGGCTCGGCCTCTATTGGTGAGTGTTTTTCTCGTGCCTTGTTTTTCTTAATTGGCGCAAGGTTTTTTGACCCTTTTTGCATACCTTGCAGTTCAAGTCTCAAGAGAAGTGATTAGGATTAGTATTTGTTATTTAATCCTTTATTCCGCATTATTTCATGTAAGTCTTTGATTATTCAGAATTACATTAAAAATTACTTTTGGTTGTTAATTTCAATTAGTTGTTGCTTAGTGTTTTAATAAACCTCCTAATCGATCCCGGACCAACAAATATAAACCTTAAACCTTCTAAACAGGCTCTCCCCGGTTGTTTCCATACACAAAAAGAAGCGATAGTCGAATGTTTCTATGGAACAAGGGCAAAGGAGTTTAAATCCATCATCACATTGTCATCAAAGTTCATATAATGATCTGATTTATAGTTCATTCGTTACGTTCATTGTTGTTTATTAGTTACCACCTTTGTTTTTTACCCAAAAGTTTTCGCATTACATGTTTACGAACTTGGCTTTGTTCATTAACATAAACTAAGCAACCCTCATCACAGGTGATAAGAACTTGCGCACCGGGGAAATCTGCGCGCAACACTTTTTAGTAAAACCGAAAAGTTCTTTGGTTAACTCATTCATTTTGGAGTGGGTTGTATCATCTGTAAAATCTTTTCCCCTTTGAAACTTGAAACAGCTAATCACACCTAGATCAGTTAGTTCTTTCTACAACAATAACACAAATCAATTCATCAAATTTAGATATCAATATGAAACCAAAACAAACTCCTTTCATAAAGTACAATAAACATTCAGTTTGAACCCCAGGAAAAACTATACTAAACCAATATTTTGGTGTCACAAGAAAGACAACCAGAAAAAGCAATCAACATCTTATTCTAAAAGTTCAAAAGCCTCTTTCTTCTTAAGTCACTCCTCTTCTGCAAACCTCAAACGCTTCCCTTCCGGTATCGGCAAGCCCTTTAAACACAAAATTCCCGATACACTCTTTGACGAGGATGATGACGACTCCAACTCTCCTTCGAGTTCCCCATCACTATTGTAAACAAACCGTGTGTGTTTCCCAGTAAAAGTAGCAGCATTACCGACACTCATCTTGCTAATCCCTTCACACAACTCATCTACCACCACATCATCACCATCTTCATAATCCTCCTTATTGTCAGCATCATCTTTATATTCTTCACTTGTGCTTGCATTCACTTTAACGGACCAGAGAGACGAGTGAGAACCCTCTGATTTCTCAGAAAAATCCATGAACAACGACCTCGTTATCACATCCTTTTCTTTAGTTTCACTTTCACACTTGCCTTCTTGATTCGGTCCAGCAATTATCTCATTAAGCATCTATACAAACGATACAAATTAAGTACCAAAATTAACCAAATTAAACAAAACCCAATTGTTTAATAAACATGAATAAATATCACAAATAATGAGAACCCAATTGAGGGAATGAATCAAGAATCAAACCTGAGTGAAATTAAAGTTTTCCGCAACAGGAGAAACATTAAAAGATTCAAAACCCTTATTGTTACCAATCGAAAAGTCATAAACTTGAGGCGTATTAGCAGGCGTTGGGGCCAAAATCGCCATAGGAGAGTTGACAAACCGCTTACGAATCAAAGAACTCGGTTCAAAACAAATCTTGGAAATCACACCTTCCTCTTCAACTTTCTGCAAAAGGGTTTTCACTTGACCTCTCAACAAAGACTCACCAGATCCAGGAGTCTTTTTCGATTCACTACTCGGAATCATCATCCTTTTCTTCGAACATCTCGATGAAGGAGTCTTTAAACTCCCCATTGCAAGCCCAACAATCGGCGAACCATTAGTTATATCAATCAATGCTGATTTTTCTCTTTCTTGATTTTTTCTTGATTTCAAACCACCCATCAAAGATTCTTCATTCTCCATTCCTGCAATTAAAGAAAGACATGCACAAACTTTATCATTAACAAACAAAACCCATATCAAAAATTATCCGAAAAACCGATTACGATACTTACTTGATGACACGGGTTCGGAATTCATGATCTTGGCTTGTGATCTTGTGATTCTTCTTGATGAAAGTGGGGTTTCCATTGTTGAAAGAATTGTATAAGAATTGATTAACAGTGAAAAGAAAAAAGATAGAATGATTTTTGAGTTGGGGAAAGAATAGAGTTTAGGAGGGATTTGGGAATAATGGGAATTTAGTGGTTTAAAGTAGGGAAAATATGACCGTTGGGATTGAGAGCGTGAGTAATTACAGGGTTATCTTTGAAACTAGCCGTTGCGTGTGAATTGGTTTCCTTTTGAAGGTGGGGTTTCGATTGGGCTCGGATGATGGATTCTAAAGTCCAACCCAAAGTCTATGTACTATTTTATAAATTATTATTATTATTTTTTTAAAAACAAATTTAAATCACTGACGGGTTACTAACCAACATGAAAAACTTCAATATTTTGTTTCATATGAGTCTTGAACTCATGACCTCCCTATTATTGAAGTTACTGAGTACATTATCTAAACCACTATTATATAAAAATATCAAAATTAGTTGAATATTATTTGAAATTTTAAGAATATCAAAATTACTAATACGACCTTTAACTTAACAATTATTAATATGATAAGTTTTTGAGTTTTTCTAATTAATAGGATATTTTCTTTGATTGTTAAATTTTCAGTTAGAAACATCTTTTACACCACCTAACCATTGGCGGTAATCAAAGTCGGGCATCGTTACCCCTACCCATGCCTCTACGTTGAAACTATCCGCCTCCAAACATGGTGTTGATACAACTCCGATATTTATCGATTTCTTTCCTTTGTATTAAAGTACTAAAATCGTTTAATTTACACTACTCAATTATATAGTTCATAAAACCAATAAAACTAGATGTGAACTATCATTATCAATTAATTATAAAGAATGTAATAATACATAAACAGTTTGAAATGTTTTGAAGTCGTCTATACCTAATAGTTAAAATCTAGTTATAATAAATTTTGAGGAGCTAAAATAAACGACTTTATGAAAAATGCTCCCTATCAAAAAATATTTTAAGAAATTTTTGGAGGAGCTAAATAGATTATCACTATTCATTTTTTCAAAAATTTAATTTCTCATTTTGATATATTTTCTCTTTTAATATAACTCATTTGTTAATATAACCAACAATTAATTTATTTATTAGTTACTTAAATCGATTTTCAAGTTAATTAATTAAAACGTTGGACAAGTTAGTGTAAATTTCTTTTGGAGCATATGGTTGAAGATGGAAGCTTTTGAAGGGGGAATATCTCAAAAGATGTTTTATTTTCCTTAAATTTGGAGATGGAGAAATATAGATGTTTGAAGATAGCCTAGGCCATCTCCAATAGTCTCTTTTATAAGCTCATCTATCTCTAAATATCTAGAGAAATTTTAAAGTAAGTCAATTTTCCTCTATATATAGATGATCAATATTAATTTTCTAAAACTACTTTTTGATTATAAACTATATATTTATTACAAAAAGGTGAAGTAGTAAGGTATAAAGTAAATATGGCGTAAGGTTTTTAGAATAGTTATTCGAGATGCAATTCTTTTAGATATAAATATGTTATAACTAGACGGAAGCCCGTACGATGCGGCGGTGATGGTGGTAGCGGTAGTGGCAGTGGTAGCGGTGGCGGTGTGGTGGTGGCGGCGGCGACGGATGGTGCTGGCGGCGACGGTGTCGGTAGTGATTGGTTATTTTATACAAATAATTGTTGTAAAAGGGGTATTGTAATTATTTTAAGGGTTGAAGAATGTATGCTGTAAATAATAGTTATTTTAAAGGTTACGGGATGTATAATGTAAATAATTGCATTAAGGGTATTATAGGTATTTAGGTGGAGATATTTAAATTAGTTGATAAATAATAGGGGGCAAAATAGGAATTTTAGTAGGTCTTTTTGAGAAAAATGGAGGTGAATTCCTCATTTATTAAGGAGTATAGATGATATTTTTTTCATTATATTTAAAGATAGAAATAAAGATATGATTGAAAATAGACGAGTCAAAATAAAATAGAAAATATTTATTTTAAAACATAAAGAGTATATAGATACGAGGCCACCAAATGGATTTCGGAGTTCATGTGCAGACTGCAGTCTAGATAGACCACTTAATATAAAAG